>CM061142.1:80152635-80269875 GCA_030789695.1 Scilla litardierei | reverse complement strand
ATTATGTGGGTGTGAATGAAACTATCTATTATACAATAGAGTAGGTTGTCTCGTGTGGCATGTTTGTCTCATGTGGCAAGTCACATCGTCACATGGGACAACCTCCTCCACACCATCCTCCACATCACACCAAACACACAACCATCCAAAAAGAACCCAAAACCACACCCAAGTTCAAACAATACCAAAAAACAAACCCGATTTAACCCACGCTTTTCCTCATTTTACCCACAGACGATACCGACACACACACACACATCTCATTACTTATCGTTTGCACACATGTACCACATTCTATTCGTGGGTTTTTTGACGCTGTGCAATGTGTGCACGGGTCATTTCTAGTTATTATATGAATGCACATGAAATACAAATGTGTGTATGTTCATGAATTTTTAGTGGATGAAAACTATGATAAATGGATTATCCATGAGTGATAGAATTTTCCAAAAAAAAATTTAAAAATGCTTTCACCAACGGATTTTATGTGGGTGAAAAGTTATCGCTAAAAAAATTAAAATGCTATAGATTTTCTGGTTGTGATACCTTCCAACCGACAATTTCCAAGTACTGTATTCTATTAAATAGTAAAGCCCATCTTTTCGGTTGCAAATTAATTAACGAAGCAAACCGGTCATCGACAAGTATTAAGTATTAACTAGTTATAATCCGTGCAGTCACGGTTCAATTAAGATTTTTTTCGCAAAATTTTTGTTCTTCAAAATATTATTTACAGAGGCAAAATTTAAACGAACAACAAATTAACGTAAAGATATAACTACAGGGGCACTTTCGGTGAAGACGCATTCGACACGGAACAACAAATTCGACGCAGGCACATTTGACACAGAATAACAAATTCGGCGCGGACGCCTTCGAATTTTCTATCCTACAAATCAAGCAAGTTAAAATAATTGGCTTTTGTGGGCATTCAACTCACTTTTTTAAACATCTTTATGATGCATGTGGCGAGAACTTCTTATTCGTAATTTTTTTTTGTGTTTTTTGGTTCTGTTTGGTTTTTAGCATGCAGGTCATAATGATTGTTCAGATAAAAACTTTTTCATCGTGATTTTTAGCATGCGCGGGCGCCTTCGGATAGAAATTTCTTGCATTAAATTCTCAACATTAAAATTTTGAAAGCAAATGGCCCAAGTTTCAAAATGCGTAGCACAACTTTTTTATGCATTAAATTTAAACGAATATCAATAACGTTGCACTAAAATTTAGTTCCCCTTCCAAAAATCCCCCCCCCCAAAAAAAAAAAAAATTATTCGCATACTATCATCCCAACCATTCATTTATCGAGATTAAATCTGAGCCGTTTTTATATCAACCTGTTTGTTTTCAGTCCTAAAATTAAAAAAAATTGTGCTCTATAGAACAGATTGTTGATTTTTTTTTGATATGGAGTTGCACCGGCCCAAAAGGTCTAGTCAATGACTATCCTTACGCGGCGGCCCCTAAATATGGTTGGGCGTTTGGTGAGAATAGAAGTACATTATTACTTCTTTTCTCAGCTCCCACATACGTAGGGCATATTTTATACGAGCCTAGAGACTTCCTTTTCGTTGACCGACCAACAGCCCTTCCTTCTGTGCTCATCAATGCTATGCCCAATATCCAATTAAATGAGGTCTAAACTCCATAAATAATTAATAGTTGTCTGGTTCCATTGTTTAAAACTATCTTTACGTGCTTTCACAGTCTTGTCTCCGATTCTCGCTTGGGCAAGCCATCAGCAGAACTTGGCCCAAAGCGTCGGATGGGCCCG
This sequence comes from Scilla litardierei, assembly GCA_030789695.1. Classification (NCBI taxonomy): domain Eukaryota; kingdom Viridiplantae; phylum Streptophyta; class Magnoliopsida; order Asparagales; family Asparagaceae; genus Scilla; species Scilla litardierei. The sequence goes on along the minus strand of CM061142.1, from coordinate 80,268,101 downwards.
CAAGCAGTGTGAAACTTCCGATACGTCGGATGCAACCCACCAACGGGTCCTCCTGACACACAAAGCTGATGGCCCATTATGAACGGCCCTCCATGCTCGGCCCATCCGAAACATAGTTGGAGTATTCACCCACTTAGCGAGCCGGACCCCTACATCTAGGACAGCACGATCTTAGACAAGTGTACCACATTTTCTCTACCTTCACTAGTGGGCCCGTCACACGCACGTGACAACTAGTCCCATCAGAGGACCAGTCGACCCATCTAAATCTGAAGGCGTGCACTCAAGCCCATCTGAAGGGACATGCATCCGTTTTGTCGGGCAACGCATGACCGCCTTTGTCCCAGACTTGCTGATGTGGCAAGCCACCCCCGAATCTATAAATAGGGAGGAAACCCTCACTATCAGTTATGCAACCTGACACCTCCAAAACCATAGCATACATCCACGGCCATGGGCTCACCCATGCTCACCCCATGCACCGCTACACCCGAGCTAACTTACTGAACCACACCTTCATTCTTCCTACAATCTCACCTGACTTAGGCATTGGAGGGAATACGGTGGGTCCACCTCAAAACGTGGGGGTGATTCTCTGGGACCTCTGACACCTTTGTTCTCATATGATCACAAGTACCGGAGAAACGAAAAGGAGGTACGCCTGACAAAACTAAACTGTTTGGGCTCAACCTGTTGCGAGATTGCTTGCCTTAGCGAGAATTCATGCATCAACAATTGACGTTATAGGAAGGTCATTGTGACGACACCTATCGTGTAGGCTCTCAAACCAGCATCTCCATGCCGATCTCCTTCAAATCTCATTTCAGATCTACGAGACCTCTAGCTCCGGCTGGGGTCGTTCCTCTCCCTCATCGTCCATTGTTGTTGTTTCGAGTATTTTTTTGCCATCATATGATGGTGGTTTCAGGAGCTTTCTAGCTATGTTTTTGGATAATAAATCACCTCCGAATTTTGGGGTTTATAAGCCTTGAAATCAAGGTTAAAACACATTTTAAAAAGGGAGCTTTCATGAGATGAAACTACCATTTCTTTAGTCCTACATTGGAGGAATTAAAGAAATGGAGGTTACAAATCCTCCATCTATAAATAGAGGAGCTCTCACCCTTTCCAACTTGTACCAATTGTGCTAAATCTTGAGTTAGAACAGACCTCTTGAAATTGTGGGTCTTGGACATCTAGAATCTAAGTTCTCTTACTCCCCTTAGCTTTCTTCTTAGTCCTGGCAAGGCTATGATTAAAGTTTGAGCTCGAAGATTCAGGTTCGTGAAGTCATGAAGATGGATTATCACGATGAAATGGCTATCACGGTGGTTGATAAGGAGGCAGTCGAGCTTGATATCAGGCTTGCCTGTGACTATATTCGAATTGGGAAAGATTATCATTTAAGTAGAATCTTGCTAAGGTATGGTTTTCTTACACATTATTTATATAGCATAGATCCTACATGCCTAGGTTAAGAAATTTTTTGTTCTCCATGCTTTCTACTGTCCCAATTCGATAAGGACCCTGGCTAGTTTCTTATAGTCCCTTTCGACCCAGGCTGTTGTTATACGACTGGGAGGTTAGGGCATGAAGTTGAATCATTGCCAGAGCCTTTATTGACCTCTTGTCGTGGGACGGCTCCAATCGTTGTCGGGGAGGAAAGTCCCGAGGTTGTGCCTGCGGAAGAGTGATCTCGCTATGTCACATGGTGCAAGCGCCCATCCTCGGGATGCAAGCAATGACACCGAAGAGACCCGTATTTAATATTGTTAGGATTCGAGAGGACATGCTCGCCTTTTGAGGTGAAGATGACATGGAGAGAGGCGGTTCGCTTGGATACCGATCGGGAAGTGATCAGTCGCATGAGCATTGGATGGTTGTGATCGGCGTCGCGTAAATCGATCGGTTGGCATCATTTCTCATTGATTGCTTCATACGACAGGTGTTAAAAGGGAAAGGGGAGTGGTAGTCTACACTTTCCATTTCAAGGCCTTTCAACCATAATTCCCTCCATGCCGCAAGTATGTCAGGTGCCTTCGGTTCTTCCTGGTCGTCGTCGTTGTTAGGGAACCCATAGCCCATGGTAGGAAAGGGAGTAGACCTTGGTCCCCAGCAGTCAGGTGGGCCAAACCGATATGGAGGCGATGGCCTCGTCGTGGGAACACTCGAGCGGTGCAACCTGCATGCAATCATACTGTTATGGAGCAGAGGCACCTGGTGGTCCACTTGAAGGATGAGGATATCGAGCACCGCTACCATGTATTTGTTGAGAGATGTGTGTGCCCTTGAGGAAATTTATCTCTATGTATATGTACAAACATTCTGTTCGAAATAACAGTAAGCTGTTTGGTAAAAATTTACCTAAGTAAATAATAATGTAGTCTTCATTAGAACTTAGGTAAAGTCCTAAGACTTAATGCGAGGTCAAACAAGTATCGAGATGATGATCTCAATCATGGAGAAGTGCTTGACCGCTTGTAGAATAAGTCTAAAAATGTTCGTGGTCGTAGATGTTTTGAGAAAAGGATATCAACACATCGGAAAGACCATTGTGTCTTTGTCTTCACCATGGATTGGTGACGATGATCTCATGGTCGTTCAACTTGGTAAAGTCGGAGACGCGACATATGTGCTCATTGAAGAATGAGTTCACTAAACGACCCAACGAGAGTTATCACATAGTTAACATAAACTCATCTATCAATGATAACTCTCAATGATGATATGCAAGTAGGTCCTTAGACTTGAGGTCATTGTACAAACATGTACGTGAACGGTGTCACTTGGATCTCTGACCTAGCTTCGAGGCAAGACACGTCGAAAGGTTGTTGGTTGGGTGACACATGAAGCGTGTGAGGAGAGTAATGACCAAGAAAAAATTCGTCTCTCTCGTTTATGATGAGTTAGTGTCGCATGTGTTAGTTCGTTCCTTAGTAAAAACTTTGGCCAAAGTATGTTGGAAGAAGTCCAACATTAATAGACTAAAGACCAACGGAGACTAACGGATTTCAAGCTATTAGGGTTGACATTTGACCATATCCTAGTCTTAGCTAAGTGACATGGTTATGACGAAGGGAATAAAACCGAGGCATTCATCATGGACGCAGTCGGGGTGGTCCCGACAATACTCATGTCATTGAGCTAACCACATAATGATGATACAGAAAAAAGGACGACACCTGCTGCTCATGGTCACTGTCGTCTGGGGTTTTGAGCCCCACATGTAGTGGGGTCAGGCTGTAGGATCTCACACAGAGTGGGACCTTCGTTAAGTAATAGGTAGTTAAAGGGAGATAGGCATATGATGCATGGGAATTAAGTGTGTCGCAAATGGTTTGCGATATTGGCTTTAGAACATTTATAATATGGGATTAACACATATGAAGAAAAGGATTTAATATGTCGTAAAATGTTTGCGAGTATTTTTTATAATAAAAGCATGAAACAAGCTCAATCCAAGGGTTTAGGAATGTCTCCGACCCATTTGTTTTGGTCCAAGCCCAGTAGAGCTGAAGAAAGACTAAAATAAAAGTCAAGAAAAAAGCACAACAGACCAGCTGCCTAGGCTAGGCGCCTAGCCTACTTCTTAGGTCGCTGGGTGGCCCAGCCCAGTTAGCGAGCTGGGCAAGCCCGTCCAAATGGGCTGGAGCCCGTCCCGCCTGGCAGGCAAGCGCACCTGCTAGGCACACCTGACCAGCTAGACGGGGTTCACTGCGAACCCACAGAGTGCAGACCCGTGAATGCAGATTTCGGGGTGAAGTTTTGCGAATTTTGAACGTTCGTTTGAGGGGTCAAACGAACTTGAAATTGAGCACAGTTTGTTTCTATGCGTTCACCATTCAGTACTCTTTGATTTGATATAATATATCGCTTCCGGAGTTGAACGGTGGGGTGGGGATTTGTTAAAGTTTGACCTTTATGAAGGGAAAACTCGAAATTAATTTTTCCCTCTACTTAATTAGTCACACGTCGGTTATGTTTCAGAATAGGAGGGGTCAGCTCCATATATAAATAGGGGCTAACTCCCCTCCTTGAAACTTACACCAAGCCTTGGATCAAGTGAGCTCGCAAACGTTAACAGCACACCTAGATCGAATAGGCCAATATATTATTCCATCTTGCTTCCTTTTTCTTCCTTGCTCATGTTCGGGTCCTAGCAAGACTATAAAGGAGTTCAGATCGGATCCAAAGTCTTGACGGAGGAACCACTCAAGGTGAAACTTTCTGGAGCATATGGTTGGCTCGGCGACAAGTGGATTGCTAGTCTCAGGACGCGGTGTGGCTCAAGGGAAGCGGTTCAGCCCCAACGTGGGCAATGGTTCGTGAGGATCGACGTTCTGCTAACATGCAGAACAAAGGTATTTCTTTTATATTCATGCATTTATTATTGCGATAACTTTATAGATCTATCTTTAGGGGCTAGTTAGACGCACCCCGGATAGTAGATATTCTGGCTAGGGTTTTATTAGGGCATTCTTAAAATGGTTTTAATTTGTTTTTCTGTAGCTTATTTGGTTTCGTCGTCTGGCCGATTAAGGCAAGACGTCGATTTCGAGCCCTTAGGAATATAGAATATCTAACATTGGTATCAGAGCCATGTCTACGTGATCTATAATTTTAATGCAATTGTAAAATGCATATAATGCTGCAAGTTTCTCCATGAGATGGAGGTTTGTTATTAACTATTAAAATTTTCTTTTTTGAAATTTCCATATGATTGTTTTATTTTTGAAAAACTATTTTTTGAAAATTAGAGCTCTTTTAAATTATGTGATAATTTTAAAAGTAGATCTGGATAATTATGTTAGATTAATGCTGCTATGATCTAAATTTTTATGATATAATTATTTAGATTCCTAATACCTGATTAGGGTAGCAATTAATAAATTAAATCATTACACGATAATAATTTTGCAAAAAAATATTTTTTTGAAAGTTAGATATTCTTTAATTATATGATAATTTAGAGTAGATCTGCATATTATCATGTGATAATTTAGAGTAGAGCTGAAGATTATCATGTGATAATTTATTAATGTTGCTATGATCTAAATTTGTTATGCGATAATTAGTTAGATTCCTAATACCTGATTAGGATAGCCATTAATAAAATAAAATTATTATGAAACATAAATTGTTATGTGATAATAATTTTAACGTCCTAATAGTTGATTAGGATTGCCGATACAATAAAAAGTTATTAATCCTAAAATTTTAGTTTTAGGATACGCCTAGTTATTAACTAGGAAAGGTGAACCCAAATTAAATCGGTGGTACACATTTTAATAATGGCTATTCTTAAGTTGTCCACGAAACGGTGTCTAGAATCGTTTGTGCTAGGGCTCTGGATCATCCCAGCCTTGATTGGGGATAGTGGTCCTAACCTGCCTAGCCGTATTTGACTGGACCAACTAGAATGCCTATTATCATAATGTGACGCCATTAATTATATCTAGTTAATTACGTTAAAGATCCTTTTTACGATTAGCTGTAGCCCACCTTGTTTTAGGAATTTGGAAACCAGGGATTCCTGTTATAGTTGTTGAGTCAACTAAAGCTATAACAAGGCTATATTTTGGAAAACAAATTCTATTATGCATATGATGTAGTTCAGCCTAATTCAAACCGTCGCGTCGTGAACATAACTGAGCGCCTGTGTAAGTTAAGACTGGACAAGAAAACAAAGGTCTGACTAGACTAGCCTTTATGATTTATTGAGCCAACTCAAGGTCATAAATGATTAATGGTAAAAACTGATAAGGGAATCACATACAATGTGATTTATGAAGAGCCATCTACCGATCGCAGAGTTAAGCAACTTGTTGAGCCAACTCAAGGTTGTAAAACTCAAGGTGGTTGGGTCCATTTCCCATTAGATATCACTATTCATTCATCTATATGGGTTAAAATATTCGCTATAATAGTGGGATAATATTGTTAGATAAAAATCATTCTATCTATATTAAATTGGACATATGCTAAAATAGGGTAGTTCTATGTTTTACCGCATGGAATCCAAATCACAATATCCTAAAAGAATAGGCTAACTGTTCAAAATGATTGGTTAAGGAATATCAACTTAAAATCCAATTTGATAGGACTAAACTATGTTCTCACTAACCCATCCCTTAAAGTGTCTTTCTTAGCACTGGCTTAAGGATAAATATTTCCTTGAGCTCTAGGTCTAGCACAATAAAAGCACGCTACTTGTCACTCGCCTCAATGAGCTATATGCTACATGGGCAGCTTGAACATACTGATGTTCAAAGCATTTTTCTCCGTACAACTTGTTAAGTCTCCTTAAGGTTGTATGGCAAACAGTTTCAATCTGCAAGGTTCGAAACTTCGTGCAAACTGTTTGGATTGAAGATGAGTGCATGATTGGTGCAAGACCATGTATCCAAATCAGATCTAGAGTCGAGCAACTTGTTGAGCACACACAAAGTTGTAAAGCTCACGTGTTTGGATGCATGAGAAGCTTACACAACTAATCTTTGTGTTGTGACATGTATCGTCTAAATGTGATTTAGAAAATAGAAGTCACTAAGGAAAGTCGGTTGAGAAATAATGTTTTGTCATTATGAGAAAAGGCATGGTAGGAGGAACTAAAAATGTGACATATTTGTTGCCTCAGTTTCAGAATAATTGTTGTACAAAGGAAAAGATTGTCCAATATATTGGAAAAGGTGCAAGTGGTGTTTCTTAGGCCATAATGGGACGTCTAACACATTTTGGCGAATTTCGTCACCTTACTTCTGAAGCAATGTTTTGGTGTGAGTATTTTGTATAATGATATTTTATTAAGTGTTAATACATGAATGTGAAAGATAGTAGTAAAATCTATCTATGGTAAAATAGACTAGGCCGTACCAAAGGGAACAGACTTGACAAGTGACATAAAGAGGAGTCTTTTGACCTCTCGTATTATGAGTCGAAAGACACTTGTGAGTCTTGTCTCAAAGGTATGATGGCCAAAACTCCTTCGGTAAGACAGTGGGAGAATGAGTTGGAGAACTCGCGGTCTCGTACATATGGCCGTATCCAGACCCAAGTCTACATTAGCCATGATATGGTATTCTTATTTTATTACGATTACTTAGCATCACTCAAGGTATAGACACGTGTTCTTGATAAAATACAAGTCTAATGTGTTTGAGCAATTCATGAAGCATAGTAATGAAATAGAGAACACAATGGCAGAATTATTTGAACTACTTTGATCAGATCAAAGCGACGTATACTAAGCCATGTAATTCTTACGTAATTAAAAGAGAATGCAATTTTCTCTCATGTCAAGTCTCCTAACACACCTAGATGTTAAAGATCATGAATCACACTCTGTTAGACATGGTGCAATACATGACAAGTGACTCTCAGTTACAATCCTCCTTCTGGTGTTAAGCCTCAGATAATAGTGCCTAGGTTCTTGATAAGGTCCTGACAAGGTTCGTGCCAATGACTCCATATATGATATGGATCAATGGGAAACTGAACCTTAAAATACATTAAGGTGTGTGTTTTTTCTTGAGTGTTTCAAGTGGCTTAATCCAAACTAACTGGGAGACACATCTGTTGTCACGCTCCGCTTCCCAAGTATAGAAGGCGAGACGTGAAGAATTCCGCTCAGACTTGGAGCTGTGAAGCTACAGTCTGATAAGTGTCAGGTAATTTAATCCATTATCAGGTTCTTTGCATTACGGCGAAACAACAATAATAATAATGAGGGATATACAAATAAAATTATCCAACATTCAACATCCACAGGTTTTATTCCAAACATTACAGAATTATAGTCATAAAAAGAGTACAGAGTCTGAAAAGAAGGCCTAAGCATGACCGAAACTACAACAAGAAATGGTGCTATGCACCGAAAAACCTAACAGTAGCTACTAAAAGTAAATAACATCTAAAAGAAAGTCCCCAGTTGAGACTAAGGGTAGGACCGATATCCTCGAACTGGACGTCAGTAACCTGTCGACCTCTGCAACCTATTCAGGCTCAAACCTGACATGTGACACCTAAAGAGAAAAGGGCACATGTCAGCAAAAATCTCCAAAGAGGAAAGGGAGACTTTTGTGCAAGGAAACGTAAAGCACATCAATTAAAAGATAAGTGCAGCTTAACAGTTCTAAAATAATGATGACATGGCATGATATTTTAAAGGATGCAACAATTTAAAATGAAGCATGCACGTCGTAGCAGAAGCTACGAATCACTATTTCACGATTCACAAATCACTAACTTTTCACATTGTGCACATGGTTTTCGTCTTTTGGCTGAAGTGGCTGTACGGGCTCACTTCTACGCTCAAGCGACCGTTTAACCCTACCCCTCCACGTGTATTGAGCGTTGGTTTCACCAACACACTGAGCTCACTTCTGGATCACGAGCCAGGAAGTGTTTTTGGTTTGGCATATGGTTGTGTCCGCAAAGCAGGTGCCTAGCCTCAATCAATATGTAGGAGTCAAGATCCTACTCGCCGCAGCTTACATTTTAAAGTAGCATGTGCTACACATTCATGATAAGATGCATGAAATGACATGGCAATAAGCAATTAAGAGTGCGTACAGTTAATTTTAAAGTAAACGTGACATGCGGCATGAAATGATATCATATTAAAGGTGTAAGATCTAGCTTCGTTGTCAAGCTAGATCAAGTAGGGTGTCGGATCTAGTTTCGTTGTCAAACTAGATCAAATATGGTCGTCTAGGCGACTATCATTTCACTGCCTAGTCTCTATTACACAATTTTACAAAATGGCCTAAAACAGGGCCTAACAAAGTATTGTGCAAGTTTCACTTGCCTGAAAGACACGTGCTGTAATCACAGATCAGAGAGGTCCAAAACTTCTTAAGTGCTTAATTAACGCCCAGCCTACAGTCCCATATTATTAATCTTTAATTAGTGAGTTAACCAACACAATAAAATTACAGTTTTTATCTTGTTAACATGTGGGGGTGGGTTCCGACGGTTCAGGTATACCTTAACACGACGTGAGAGCTACACTGACATTGGGTAGCGACGTCAGGGGTTGGATTCCAATATCATGTAAGGTACGGTGACGTCTACGGCTTGCGGCGACGACGGTAGCACGACGTGCGAACGGCGACGAGCAGCATGAACACCAGCGGCAAGGGAAGGCCGTGCAAGGGTCTTACGACCTACGGGACATCCGTGTTGCGCGCGGCTACGATGCAATAAGGCACGGCAATGGCGCGGGGCTGTATTACATATTTGGAGAGTGGATGTGGGTTTGGAGATGGCCGGATGTATAGGGGTCTTGGAGATCGCGGTAACGGCCGTTTGGGAGGCTCGGCATAGAGGAAGTGGGGCCGGATGTTGGCCGGACTGGGTGGAGCACTGCCATGGGGGCGCTTGCTTGGGAGATGCGGCTGTTTATACTTGGTAGGGGTGTTCGGCAGCTTGTGGAGAGGGGAAGGTGTTCATGGAGGGGGAGAGGCCAGAGTGAAGGCTGCTGGGCGGCTCAGTGGTGGTCGTCGGCGGCCAAAGGCTGTCGCGCGACAGTTTCAAGGGGAGGGGTTCTGTTCTTGTGGCCAATGACAGGTTGAGGGTGGTGGGATTCGGTTGTGGGGTTTTAAGGTGAAGAGAGGACAATTTAGGGGGAGATGCACGTGGTGGTCGAAAGCCTCGCCGGCAAGAGGAGCTCTAGGCGGTCAGCAGGGTGGCGCGACCGTGAGCTATGGGTCAAGGGGCATTCGACAGTTTTAATAGGGGAGAAATGGGTTTGAGCGACAGATGGCTCGGGGAGATGGGGTGTCGCGTGATTGCACAAGGTGGAGGAAGGGCTGCTGGCGATAAATAAGGTGGAGGAGCAAGGGGAACTCGGATGGAGGTGGCCGAGGCTTGTTGAAGATGGGTGGCGGCTGAGTATTGTTTCTTGCGTGAGGAAGAGAAAAACCTAGGGTATTTGCTATTTGGGTGTTGAAAAGGGTAGATTTAGATGATATGAGAGAGAGTATGTGAGAGGGAGGGGGTGGAATTAGTTTAATAGTGTGTGGTGAATAGCTAGGGAATATGACATGTGAAACGTGGGATTCGTGGGATTCCAAGGTGATTAGGTTAACTAGATTTAATTAGGGATAAGCTTGGGTTAAATACAGATTGAAAGTGATTAGTGCAAAAGGCCAACTAAACGGCGTCCGAAAAATATAATAAAAATATCGGGATAATCGTGTCGACGAGAGGTTCGAGACTACGATGATCGGTCACGGGTTAGGTCTACGGAAAACAGAACTAAAAATAAAGAGGTCAAATGACGAAGTCTAAAATTATGACACCCCTTCAGACAAAGTTGTATTGTGGGAGAATGACCCGTGAAATGGCGTTCACGAAAAACCCCACAAATAAGTACTCTATCAGAGGGTCACAACGACATATCACATCGCACGTTTGAGATACAAGAAGAGGCAGCTAAAAATACGCGTACGAAAGAAAGTACGCGCACAAAAGACGTACGATCAAAAACCGACCGTGACATCCTACCCACCTTAGAATAAAGTCCGTCCTCAGACTTTCTAACTAAGAATAAAGTACATACTAGCCATTCTAGTAACTACCCCAAGCATATCACACCATGATTCAAACCATGTATAGTCACTGCAAGTGCTTATATATGCACTAAGTAGTCAAACATTAACACTACAAACATGTATATATACACACATTCTATACTTATACCAATCATAGACAGTCAAATTCATACACGTACTTCAATCATTCATATAGTCACATACATCCTTATATAACTATCATTCACTTATCACATAACTAAGTTACACATACTTACATAAAAAAATAGTTTCACACTGGCAAATACAATTGTAATTCTTTACATACAGATAACTACCTATGCACAAAACAAACATGGATATACTACTCCCTACATCTCCTAGTGTACATCCACAACAAACATATCAACACATGTAATCACACCACACAATATTAAATCATGTTTATTAAATCATGTTTACTATATCTAATATACATTCATCACTACTACAATTTCACAAATATATAGTTATGCAAATGCACGCAGATACTTCACCATTTATTCACATCACACACAGTCCTATAACTATATTTAAGGCACACCACACATACCAGTCACAAATACCTATAACTAAGCACATACTTACCCGTGCATGGTGCACGCCCACACACGCTAACATACCATTCATACATACCACTCATATCACTATATACTTAGCACATCTACTCACCCAGTTTACCTAACAGATATACATTCAACCTGCAAAACCTTAGAAATAACTACAATACGAGACCAACACTTATAACTATAGAATGTTATAGCCACTCACAATCATATGCGTAACACAACCACCCACAACCAATCCTATCACTCTACATACATCATCCATTACTATATTCATAGTACTATACGTAAACAACAGACATATGTAACTATATACTTAGAGTATACCCAATCAAGCTTGAGTGAGACTCAAAACCCATATCAGAATACCCTATATGCATAACACGATATCTATACCTATACCAACACTACTTCAATATATATATTTCTACCAACGTAACCACATACATACCATAATATCAATCACACTTTATATTCAGTCAAGTAACACCCACATAATGCAATCACTTTACACACTATAATAATATTACAAACATCAGCACACGCCTATAATCAAATACACTATCCCATATATGCTTACACCGTATAGTCACATACATATAATATATATTCACATCATAGCAATTTTACATATAATTAGTATACTAATACATATACTTATCCATACATAGTTAAGACTTACAATAATCGTGTATACCTCATAGTATACATGCACACGCACAACATCCCGTAAAGGCAAGCAATACCAAACAAATCTATAGTCATATCACCATACGTGTATCACACATATTCATATAGTGAGCACATACCTACGTACGAGCACACGCCCACACGTACTAACATATAGATCAAATAATAGGCATGCATATTTAACTATAAGTACCATGTTATCATTACACTTAACCTGCACATGACTTACTAGCATATTATTTCAAGCATTTACAAGTATCTTCAAACCACATACTCCACTAGTAGATATATTCCAATGCTAATTCTAATATACACAGACATCCCTAAAGTGGTATAGCTATCCACACATATATAAATACCATCATTCATTAAACTTCATACATATATCACGAATAACACTTAACATACATACATAACACAAGAGACAATCATTAATATCCTAAGGGTAGCACACTCATACATGTCCACACACTCTACATATACACATGCACCATGACGACATCACAAAAACCAATGGGCCCACTACTAAACTAGAGTTGACACATGTAACAACAAGCACGAATGTCGAAACAATAGGAAGGAACCGAAACCAAAAGCGTAACGGAACAAGATAGGACGGAACAGGTTCAGATAAAGCGAGGATAAGGAGATAGCTGGTTGGGTGGGACAAAAATATTGCTCTAATTAATTAAACAGATGGAAGAAGGATATATGCCAAATATAATATCATAAATATATATTGGGATTAATGTAGAGCAGGTGGCACCTGATCCAATGTATCAGGTGCAAGACACAAAAAGGTGGGACCCGGCGAGTACAAGCTCATGTGGGGGCTTGTACTTTCCACCTTTTTTGTGTCTTAGCACCTGATCCATTTGATCAGGTGCCACCTTTTCTACATTAAATCCATATATATTCTTATAAAAATATGTAAAAATAGCGAGCAGACTGTAAAATTTGAAAACACGGAAAAAGTGTTAGAGAAGGAAAATAATGAGTAGGGTGAGGTAGTGATTGTTTTGCAAATGAAAACAGATTTACACAAAGATTTTGAAGTCTGAGCATGATGAACATAGAACTGATATATATATATATATATATATTGAAGATCTATTTATCTTAGGAAAATATCCTAAAAGTATGTACAGTAAGTGGTTAAAAATAATAAACTTAGTAGTATAGAAAGGAAGAAATGATATATTGTATTGTCAAAATGGTAATAAAGTTTTAAAACCGAAATACGAAAGATATAGGTTAGAAAATGGTTACGAGATAGTACTAAAAAATTATGACCAAGTAGACTTCAAAATCTAAGAAAGAATTTTAAATCAACTGAAAAGCAATGAATTTAAATATATAAGAAGGGGGTTTCAAGTAGTTAAACAGATCAAAGAATTTAATAAGTAAAATCGAAAATACCTTTGGAAGAATCAGGATTTGCAACGGAGAAGATTCGAAAAATTAACAATAATCGTCATGAGGCGATCACGTGAGACGCGGGAAAAGAATAAGATCGCATGGTCGATACAGAATACGCCTAGGATATGATTCATGAAAAGCTACGATGGAATTCTACGGTCGTAATTATGGAAGTGTAGTGATTAGGGAGATGCTAGAAAGCAGGGGTTCTAATTACCGGGCCGACTAAAGATTTGGAGGAACTTAGCACTAACACTTTCTAATGAACTAGACTGTAATAGAGATCTCAGGGAAGGGTCCTTAGGGGATCAAGATTACGTTCTGCTGGGCCCAAAATTGATGGACTCAAGGAACGACTAAAGGAAAAGCTCTAGAAATCTAATATGGTCAGGGCTGGGTAAGAGACAACTAAGGCAACCTAAGACGAGTACAACTAAATCTTGACGAAGGCACAGGACTATCAAACCTGGACGTCTATCTAAGTCTTTCTACCATCTAAGACAAGGAAAACCTTCAGGTTAGACTCAATTCATGACTTGAATGTTCCGAATATTTAAATTGATGTTGTTATCATTATTGCTGTTCCGTTATTTCGCAGATGCAAATGGACCTACAAGGGCCACCACTAAAACTTGTCACGCACCGCTTCCCAAGTATTGCCCTAGGTAACAAAGAGTACACCCATCAAATAATATATGTATACACCACTTGCAAAACAATTATATTAAAATAATCCATATTAAAATAATATTAAGAGTACGTGTTTAATATACACACACACTAACTCAATTCTCACTACATATTCATAAATCCAACAACGCCAATCATTTTACTACCTCGAATACATCTATATTCATCCAATAGGTCATCCAACACATCATTACCATATTCAATATGCAATTACTAGATGCACCACACCATTCCTATACACACTACGGAGGCACACAAGCACAATATGCACTCTACATACATCAATCAAATAGGCATACCCTAGCGTACATGGCACTGGGCCATTACACGGCATGAGCAGAAGTGGAGACAGATGTGCCGGGCTCGGGGATCGGATCAGAAGCAAGCTGGGGAATCAAGATCTCAGGGGTGAGGGGCTCGAAATGGGGCTCATGCTGCTCGTTGTCAGGCTCTTGTACATATACAGGTGGGGATCAGGAGGTCCATTGGGAACCTCCACTTCGCACCTGCTAGTCTAATATGTGTTCGAATGGGGTTCGAAAGCACTATGTAATCGACAGAGAAGGGACTATGTAACCAAACCCAATGATGGTGTTCGTGGGGACGGATCATGTGCATACGGGCCAAAACATCTAAAGATAAGGAGGTGGGGCCCCTAGAACGGTGCAGGACAGTAGGAAGCTGGATATCGAAAATAGGTGCTAAGAGGTTGATCAGACCGCCACAACATATCACCTTGGTGGAGGCGATCAAAGAAAAGATACGATCAAAATACCATCTAGCAATATCAATGGAAATCGCGGGGACTAAGACATCCCCGGTGCCCTCTAAGGTCTCTCCCTAGTCATCGTGTATAGCATGAAAAGCTCTGGCGTGGACATGGTCCCAACCTCTGGGCTGACAAGAATGGTGGTCTCCAAAAGGCGTTGTGCAAGTCGCAGCCAAGGGTGGACTATAGAAGAGGCATTCGTCCTACTAGGGTCGAAGTGGCGCATGCCAGTGGTCGTGTCTCAGAAAGTAGCAGCTGAAAAGACAGATGGGCTGTGGTGTGTAGGACCATATGCTCGGTCGGGATCTGGGACATGGGGCCAATGAAAGTATGCTCGGGCCATGTCGTGCGAGATCTCGAACTCCTGGTCTATGCGCCTAAAAGAATAGCCCATAGGAGTCCTACGAATAGAACTCATGACCTCTAGTGTCAGGCAGACGTAGGTGTCCGTCTACACTGACAAAAAGTCACACCTCCCCACGTTGTCATACAACTAGTGCAGTCCCTGAAATACTCCTAGGCGCTCAAGTGTATCAATGTGCACAAACCTAGTGGGTATGATTTGACGCTGCGAGATCCTCTCAAATTTGACGCGGTGTGCGTCATCTCTGAAAGTGATCCAGTACGTCTCGATCACAAGAACAGGCTGTGCTGGTGGTGCTGCTGGTGGTGGTGCTGGTGGTGGTACAGGCGGTGCTGAGGATGCAGGGAGTGTAGCTACGGGGTCGCTATGCAGTGTGGGCACCGTCCCAGAGGAAGAAGGACCGGGGTCGCCAGTCCTCCTCTGCTTGGAAGCGGACTGTCGATCTCTAGATCTAGTGCATGGGGGGCATCGGTGAATGACGTGAGATGAACACCAATCAAGTCTTATCAAAATGCTCAAAATAAAATATGGAACGAGTGTACCGAGCACGATGCGACTCTGAGCAAGCAAATAAGCACGAGAGAGCTCCCCTAAGCTCCAAATCAGTGGTCGATCTCCCCAAGATTTCCTGTTGCACAAAAAAGATTAATTAGCATTAAAACTCACAAAATTTAGGGTTGATCAAGAGTAATCGACGAAAAATAGGGTTTAATAGGGTAGGGGTTGGATTTTGGGCTTACGAATTGAATAAGGGAAGAAAGAGGGCAAATTCGGGCAAAAAGGGGGGCTGATCGGCTGACTCGGCAGGAGGTTCACCGCCATTGAGTGGCCGGAGGTGGCCGGACGCGGTGCCATGGGCGAGTGAACGTGAGGCTCGGGCGAGTCGTAGGATGGGTTCGAGCGAGTCGGGGGTTTT
Source organism: Scilla litardierei (assembly GCA_030789695.1). Classification (NCBI taxonomy): domain Eukaryota; kingdom Viridiplantae; phylum Streptophyta; class Magnoliopsida; order Asparagales; family Asparagaceae; genus Scilla; species Scilla litardierei. Next base: position 80,252,116 of record CM061142.1, on the reverse strand, counting down.
GGGAAGGGGCTGTCGATTTGGGGATTTGGGAGCCGAGCTGTCGATTTGTTGAATTAAATAGGGTTGTGTTGCTTTAAGTCACTTAGTCGAGTGATGATCGTCACTCGGTCGAGTAGCCCCATGTTTGAAAATTTTGAAATTTGGCGCTTCGGCTGAGTCGAGTGACTCGGCCGAGTGGTTCGAGTCAATCGGGCGAGTGACAAGTTCCACTCGATCAAGTGAGAAATAAAAACATAGTATGATTTTTTGTGTTTTTGATGCAGTCTCCTACTCGGCCGAGTGAATAAGTGAAATTATTCACTCGGTCGAGTGAACCAATGACTCGACGAGTATATAGACCTTACAGAGAATGATTTTGGAGCTATCTGCTACAGGGTTCACTTGGTCGAGTGACAAGTCACTCGGTTGTGTGTCATAAAATTTACAGAGTGTGGTTTTTGGGACTTCCCTACTCAGTGCGTCACTCGGTCGAGTGACTTCTTCACTCGGCCGAGTAGCCTGGCTATTTCAGCTCTCTACTCTCTGTTTTGCAGCGTCTTCTGTTTCTTCCTCTCCCGTCAGTTTCTTCCTTCCTTTGGCATTTTAGCGCATCCCTGGGCCGTTCTCCATTGCCATGGCTACCCTGCATTCAAATGGATTCCTCGTATCTTCTTCATGAAATGAAAAACGTTGCCCGTTGTCAGATTTTTCCTAGACTCTTTACTCTCTAAACTAATAAAAATATAAAACGAAAATAAAAACTAAAATTCAACTAAAAGAATTAAGATATAAACATTGGGTTGCCTCTCGATAAGCGCTCATTTTAGGTCTTGAGCTCAACCCCTTAAGATTTTACGTTGGGCACGTGATATTTGGCGCATAGGAGATGCGCGTGTCAAACTTTGCGAGGAGGCCGGTAGGATTCAGATATTGTGCTTCGTCTTGTTTGGCCTCCTTTAAGCGCTCTTCCTCTTTAATGATGGTGGGGAAAGACTCCCCCAGGCTTTTGTTCTTGGCTCATTTGTTCTTTCCCGACGGTGGTGAAGTATTTACCGGTGGCGCATTCTTTATGCTTCACTGAAGAGAGCTTGCAGAGCTCGTTAATTCTCATGACATCAGCGTCGTTCTCCTCTTCCTCGGTAAGAGGATCTGGGGTATCTCCATTTGGAGTGCCATTTTTAGAAATTGGCACTCTGTCAAGACTATTTGTGTGCAATGCTCCAATGGCATATGGCATGGCTTCATAGATGACCTCATCGAGTAGGTTTACATAGTTGCTTTCCTCTAGCGAGGATCTATTCTTCATGGCACGTGGGAGATGGGACTCGACTTCGATATTTCCAACGTTTAGCGACAATGTTCCATCTCTCACGTCCACAATGACTCCGGTGGTAGCTAAGAAGGGGCACCCAAGTATCAGAGATGTATCTCACTCTTCTTTTACGTCCATGATGACGAAGTCACATGGAACACAAAGTCCTCCCAGTATTTGAAGCGGCCCATTTTCTACGATTCCTACCGGCCTAGTGATACGCCCATCAGCGAGTTGAATCTTCATATCGGTGGCCTTAAGGTCGGTCCCGGTATTGAGCTTCTTGAACATGGTAAGAGGCATGAGGCTCACACTCGCACCCAAATCTACCAGAGCCTTTTGTAGGGGGACTCCGCCAAGTGTGCACGAAATTCTAAAGCTTCTGGGATCCTTTAATTTCTTCGACAACTTGTCTTCGTTAATGAACCAAGTACCTTGTTCGGCAAGCATGATCTTCTCCGTTCGTTTCCTTCCCGTAATCAAATCTTTGAGGAACTTTGCATATAATAGCATCAAGAAACGGGATGTTCAAGCTTATACCTCTCAAGTACTCCAAAAATCAAGCAAACTTTTTCTCCAATTTGGCCTTTGCTAACCGTTGTGGGAATGGTACCCGTGGCACATATATCCTCTCCTTCGGGGGCTAATCAAGTTCAGATTTTTCCTCATTGTTTGTCGCCATCGTGGGGCTTTCCTCTTCATTTCTTCCCTCTTTCTCAACAGGAACTTTATCAATTGGGCTTCTAGTTTGAATCATGGCGGGAGTAGTATCCTTCCCGCCTCCAGTAGTTACAGCCACTACCATATTGATGTGGCCGGTGTTGCTCCTTGGGTTTGGCTCCGGTTGAGCCGGCAATTGATTTTGGGCCTTGTTGAGCAATGTGATTTGCTCTTCCAATTGCACCACGATGGTGTTGAGGATATCTTGGCCCGCCGATAGTTTAGCATTGATCTTCTTCTTCTCGGCCATAAACTCCTCAACTCTATTCTCATGCTCGGATCTTTGTGGCGTCGGCGGTGGGTTTTGTGGCCTCTATCCTTGATTAAATCCGAGGGGCCTATAAGGCCCCGCATGTTTCCTTTGCTGGAATTGTAGTTGTTGTGGCGGCCTTTGTTGATATGATTGTTTCTGAGGTGGCGGACGAGCTTGTTGTGGTGGTGGTTGTTGTTGAGGATGTGTTAAAGCTCCACTATTGTTTGCATATGAAAATCCAGGGTGAGACTTCCAAGCCGGATTCACCCAAGACACATTATTTTCTCTGCATGCCTTGTAATCAGAAACATACCCTGCTCAACAGGTTCCTGATGTGCCTTGCCACCTACATACATGACTTGTCCTTGCCAATCATTTGTGTGCCCATTTGATGTCGACGTGTCAGGCGCAACACAAGGCTTGCATAACTTCTTTCCAAGTATCTCCACCACTCTAGATAGAGAGTCAAACTTTGTCACCAATTCTTCCACTGTCTTGGCTTCATATATGCTCGTCGGCTTCACAGATGATGATGTTTGGCCCCTCTCATCAACCCACTGCTGATCGTTAGAGGCCATCTCCTCTAGTAACGCCGTAGCATCTTCCGGTGTCTTTGACAATATCGCCCCATTAGCGGTGGCGTCAATAATCATCTTCGTATCCGCTTTCAAATCATTGTAGAAACTGTGCACAAGCTCCTAATCATCTATGTTGTGGTGAGGTCATTGATGTTGAGATCTTTGAATCACTCACATGCCTCATATAATGATTCTTGAGGGCCCTGCCTGAAAGACATCAAAGCATTCCATATCTTTACGGTCTTCGAAGGCGGATAGAACTTGTTGACGAAGGCGCTTGCTAGCCCATCCCAAGTAGTAAATGTGCCATGTGCTTGCATCCTCAACCAGTATTGAGCTTTATCTCGAAGAGTGAAGGGAAAAAGCTACAGACGAATGGCATCCTCTAGTACATTAGGGATCTTAAAGGTGACACACTTCGCCAAGAACATCTGGATATGGTAATGCGGATTTTCATGCATATTCCTATGGAAGGGATCTTGTTTCTTCAGCACAACAAGTCCCGTTTTTAGCTCAAAATTCTTCTCTGGTGGCAACTCTGGCATAAGTATGGACGAAGTAGCCGAGTTGTTTGGAGTAAGCCTATCATGGAAGCAAATAAGCCTAGCAGTTTGTCGTTATGGACTATTTCCTCTGAAGTTTACCTCTTTTCTGCTCTAAGTTTTTTTGCGGTATGCTCGATCTTGGGATCAAATAATATATCTTCCTCGGTTGGCCTCGATCGTGTGTTTATGTAGAGAATAAGAGAATCTGCAAAGAAGTGTTAGGATAATAGAGGAATAAAAGGAAACAGGAAATAGATTAAAAAGAAGAATAGCTAAGTAAAAATATAGAAAACCGTTGCCTCCCCGGTAACAGTACCAAAAACTTGGTCGTCTCGGATAGTAACTCTGAAAATAATGTAGTTTTACCGCAAGTGCACGGTTAAGTGGTAAGCGGATATCGAATCACTGGGAGGAACTATTGGTATCTATATGGATTACTAAGCTATTGTAAATTGGTGGCGAAGAAATATTGGTGTCACAATCGTTCAAAGTGTTGGTCGTAAATTAACTTTATAAGAATGCCTAGGGCTTGGGAATCCCCACTATAGATTTCAAGCAATCAATGTGAGACATGAATTTCTATATTACTACTCTTGATTTAGGGTGAACTTGTCGCAACTAAATTGGGAACTAACGCACGCTCTTGTGCTACACAATTCTATAGTAATCTAAACTCGAGCCTCGCTCTCGCGCAAGCCTAGTTTAAATTACTAGCATTAAGATCGACAATAATATTCAATTCCAACTCAAGCTCGCTCTCTCGTAATTTGAGTTCGAATATAGATCGTGATAGTTCGTATCCGTTTTACCGTCGTACAAACGAATATAATCATAGAAATATAATAAAAATGCTAGCTTTGGTCGCTCTCGCACACCAATTCTAGGGAATCTCTATTATAGATTTAAAATGAATATCTAGGGCTTCCCTTAGATCAAGATCCTCTCTCGAGCTCTCAAGATCCAATAGAAATCCCTAGCTATCCGTAGTAAATCGATCAGAATCTAACCCTTAACAAGTTTAGTGACATAGCAATTCAATAGATCTCACAAATCATACTTTAAATCCATAGGGTTCATCCCTTTGCCCTAAAGCAAAGAGACGCCCTAAAGCAAAGAGACTACTCACAATTCATCGTAGAAATCACAATAGAAATAAGATGTGTAATAGAATTCATCACAAAACTCATATTTAGAGAGAAATATAGCATAAAATATCAACTTGCAAAAATTTAGACAAAACAATTGTTGAATACAAGCTTCAAGAATAACAAATTTAGATCCTTATCTCCAATCCTTCACCAAAAGAAAACAAGAACTAGAATTAATACTAAGAAAATTATTCTAAAGAGTCTCTCTTTTGGGCTATTCTCAAAACTGGGTATTTATAGCCGCCCAAAATATTCAGAAAATCCTGATAGATTTTCCACTGAATAGCTGCAAACCCTAGATTTGGGAATCTGGCCGACGGTGCACTCGGCAGAGTGAACTACTCACTCGGTCGAGTGAGAAATTTGCAGAAATTGGGGTTTTAAGTGTTCTGAAAGTTCAGATCACTTGGCCGAGTAGTCTTCTCACTCGGTCGAGTGAGATTCATACTCGGTCGAGTAATACCTACTGCAGATCCTCTCTAAAAACAGATAAGCGTCGAAGGATTTCTTCACATTTTTTATCTCCACTCGGTCGAGTGGAAATTCCCACTCGGGCGAGCAGAAATTTCCACTCGGTCGAGTACATTCTGGCTCTTCTTCAGGCTGGATTGGGCGTGTCAGCTTCACTTGGCCGAGTAGCCTGTTTTTGTTCTTTTCTTTCCTTCTTCTCGCTTCCTCATCATTTCTTTCGCCTTCCTTCTTCTTCTACTCATCCTCCAACACTGTTAGCTCTCTGATATCATCATCAATGATGCTCCGGAACACGTTTAGGCGTTTATGGCTTCAATTTGCTCCCGATTGCTCCATATTTCCTAAAATCAGACAAACCAAAGAAATAGTGAAATATATCGTGAAAACATTGTATAATAGTTAAAATCGCGATATGAGCAATCGTTATGGGATGGAAAAATGCAGAAATAAAGTGTAAAATATGATCCTATCAACCATCAAGAACAATCATTTACAAATGTAGTCTTCATTAGATCTTAGGTAAAGTCCTGAGACTTAATGCGAGGTCAAACAAGTATCGAGATGAAAATCTCAATCAAGGAGAAGTGCTTGACCACTTGTAGCATAAGTCTAAAAACATTCATGGTCATATATGTTTCGAGAAAAGGATATCGACACATCGAAAAGACCATTTTTTCTTTGTCTTTACTATGGATCAGTGACGATGATCTCATAGTCGTTCACAGGTGCTCTTTGGAGGATGAGTTCATTGAACGACCCAACGAGAGCTATCACATGGTTAACATAAACTCATCTGTTAATGATAACTCTCAGTGATGATAGGCAAGTTGGTCCTTAGACTTGAGATCATTGTTCAAACCTGTACGTGAACCGTGTCACTTATATCTCCAATCTTGCTTCGAGGTATGGCCTGTCGAAAGGTCTTTGGTTGGGTAACACTTGAAGCGTGCGAGGAGAGTAATGACCAATAAAGAATTCGTCTATCTTATTTATGGCGAGTTAGTGTCACATCTGTTAGTTCGGTCCTTAGTAAAAACTTTGGCCAAAGTTTGTTGGAAGAAGTTCGACATTAATAAACTAAAGACCAATGAAGACTAACCAATTTTAAGCTATTAGGGTTGACAGTTGACCATACCTTAGGCTTGGCTAAGCGACATAGTTATGATGAAGGGATTAAAACTACATCATTCATCATGGACACATTCAGGTGGTCCCGACAAAACTCATGTCAACGTGCTAACCACATAATGATGATACCGAAACAGAGATGTCACCTGCTGCTCGTGGTCATTACCGTTCTGGGGTTTCGAGTCCCACATGTAGTAGGGTCGGGCTTGTAACGATCGTCTTGCACTTGCAATACTAACAACAACACACTAGGGGGGTGAATAGTGTAATGTCACAAATAGCGTATTTAAAAATTAAACTTGCAAATGCGGAATTATAAATGCAAGAGGAATTTAAACACCATAAAAATCAAAACGCAAATACAAGATGTTACCCTGGTTCCCCAAACATGGGTACATCCAGCCACACCAATATCCACTAAAATTCTCACACAGAGAAGTGAATACAATCTCATACAGAGATACCTTACACAGAGAAATCCTTGCTTTCACACAGAACGACTCTTGCTCACACACATAGAGACTCAAACTCTCTCACAGAGAGATCTTAACCAACCCTCACACAGAAGGTTATACTCTCACACAGAGAGTAGCTAGCTCTCACACAGAATGCTAGGGGTTCAATGAAAACACAAAGTAAAACAAATACTCTTACCTATGCCCTGAGATGAACTTACTCATTAATGAATGCAAGGCATAGAAGAGGATCTCCAAGTGATGAGATGAGCTTGAAATGCACTTGGATGATTTCCCTTGAGCTTGACTTCAATGCATCAAGATGAGAATGAGCTCTAAGTGAAAAATGAGAGAGTTTGAGAGTGGCTTGATTAATCTCTTATGATTTTCAATAGCATCAAGAAGTTCTAAAGAACTCAGCCCTCTCCTATATATAGGAAGCCCAAAGGAATCCTCAAACCCAAACAAAAACCCTAAAATAATAAATCTGCTACGGCTAGATTTTGGCAGTATTCGGCACAGAAAGTCGACTGATGAACATCGGACAGTCGACTAATCAACGGATATAAAATTCCCAACAACTATAAATAGAACCAGGACAAGCGGCTGTAGAAGACTACATATGTGCATGTAAGTTAGCAGGAGTCTGCAAATCTTTCTACAGGCGATTGTCACTTGGGATGCAAATGGAGCAGGAAAATGCAACTTTCGCACTTATGCCTTCATATGATTGATGACCATTTCATAGGCGATTGTAAATAGACATGCGACTGTAAATACATCATCTGTCGACTGACTTGCAATTTGGGATGAAGCCTAGAAAATGCAAGTTGCGCAGAGACGACTATAGATCAATTCCCAGGCAACTGTTGGAAGACATGCGATTGTAAAATAAACTTTAGTCGACTAAGCCAAACAGCTCAAGAAGAGTCAAGAAATAAGTTGACCTGAGCTGTGCATATTAGTCGACTGTAGAAGGCTGAGCAGGCGCCTGGAAATCATCTATTCTTCTATCGTACCTTCATCAGTCGACTGAGGGAGAGCCAAAAACTCCAATAAGAGTTTAAGGCAAGGTGAACCTATTGGGATAATATCTTTGGTAATCCTAAGGCTCACTAAGATGGAAAATGCATATGCATGAATGAGATAGACCATCTATCAAGGCATTACATTAAACCTAGAATCAAAGAAGAGAAAAACAACAAATAAAATATTACATAGATTACATTGCTTTCCTTAGAGTCTATGGCTTCAACCTTGAAGCTCTCCATTACCTCTAAGCTTTGACACCCCTTGAGTCCAAGCTTTGGCATAGCTCCACTTGATGTCCATCCTTGCACCAAGCATTCAGTCACCAAAAGTGATATTCCTCAATTGATAACTAAGAGACTAAAACATGAGAGACATTAGCAACAACATAATGTTATGATAATCATCAAAATAATATTGGTATGAAACACCAATACTCAACAATCTCCCCCTTTTTGATGATGACACACATTATGTAAACATAAAGAGAGTAAAGCACAATGCTAATGAGCTCCCCCTACTTATATGCACCAATTGTAAAATGAGATTCACGATTGAAGTGATAAGAAACAAAGGTGACATATAATAGGTAATGTATTACATAAACCAATTGCAATAAGAATAAAACAATGGTTTATATAATCCCACATATCTCTCTCCCCAATGTTTATATAATCCCACATATCTCTCTCCCTAAATGCATATGTACGATAAACATGATTTACATAATGCATATCTCTCTCCCCCTTGTCATTGTCAAAAAGGTGGACATCAAACATATCACCCTTGTCATTATAAAAAATGTGACAATATGCAAGAGATAAAGAGATGTATGATACCAAATTGTAAAATTTAGTGTGTATCAATCACTATCCCATGCTCCCCCTAGATCATAGAAATGGTCAAATTTTTGACTTCTAGGATCTAATACCAATTGGAAAGAAAAGGATAAAAGATCTTTAATCTTGAAAGAAAATAAAGATAGTCATCTTTACCAATTGTAAATAATACTTGGAGCCATAGGCCAAAAGTGTATCAAAACAATAGATATGGAAAAATCAAACACATTGATACACATGACATTGCCAATATATAATAAAACATGAAACAAGATGGCGGTATCAATGGGTTGAATTTGAAACATAACCCAAAATGAGAGTTAAACTATGTTGTAAAAATAATTTAAAAATACTTAACATATGAAGTCCCCCATTGTCATACACATGGTTCAATAAGTGCATGCATGACAATATATTCCCCACAAGGTCCCATTTTCATGAAAAATAATTTGAAATTTTTTCAAAATCATGAAACATCACACAAACAATGTGTATGCTAAAAATAAGCATATAAACTCAATATCCATGCAATATGCATATGTGTGAGGAACCTAAATATTAGTGAACCAAATTCAAAAGGAGTTTGATTTCCTAATGTAATCACATAAGGTGATCACATCCTTAACCAAAGAGTTTATGTAGCTATCCCTCTCATGCACACTACACTTAGTGTGAATCCATAGACTTAAGGATTTTCCGGGCAATGGTTTTGCCTTTGCAAGAGGAGTGGATGTGGCTGGCATAGGTGTAGAAATAAATGTCTTGGCATGCATAAAATGAGGATTTTGCTTCTTAGCAAAAAATGATAGATTTTCTTTTTTCCTCACCACCTTGTGATTTCATGCTTCTTGTTGGTGTTATTGTTATACAAGAAAACATGGTGATTCTTCTTAGGCGCTTTTGCAATATTTCTTGAATTTACACCAAAAGACGAGTTAGAGGTGGGTTTGGTAACCACCATTGGAGTGTATCCCAAACCTCCTATATATTTTGCTGGATGTTGTTTTTCAAGCAAACTGTGGTGTGAATCCCTAGCATGAACAAAGCTAATAAGCTTATGAGATTCCTCTTTGCATTTCAACGTATGTTGTTGAATGCGAGTTTCAAAGCTGAGGTTTTGAGCTACTAATTTATCATTTGCAATACTCAAATCCTTAACTTGAGAGAGAAGTGTCTCTCTCTCACTAGTGTCACAAATATGCAAAGCATTGTTATTTATACTAGAAGATTCAAGTTCATGCAATCTACTCTTAGCATCCTTAAATTTTGCTCTTAATTTATTGTAAGAGTTGATGTACTTACTTGCCCCATTAGAGACCACGTCGTAGGGGTATTCGAGCTCCTCGTAGGATATCTTTTCCTCCTTAATTTCCTCATATTTTCTTCCTCGCTAGAGCTTGACGACGACTCTTCCCCGTTTGGCATGAAGCACATTTCCTCATTGGGGTTGAGCCAAGCCTCCACTTCTTCATTTCTTTTGCTAGATGATATTGATGAAGAACCATCAAATGCCATAAAGCACACGTAGCCCTCTCTTTGTCATCCTCTTCTTCGTCACTTGATGTATCCTCACTTGAGTCATCAAATGTCCCGACAATCCCCTTATTTTGGTTCTTGAACTTGGACTTGCCTTTCCAATGCTTCTTCCCTTTCCCCTTGTATGTCTCTTTGGTGGGTTTGGAAGGGCATTCGGTGAAGAGATGACCTTTTCCTCTACAATTGAAACAAATCGGATTGTGAGAATTAGAGGCAAACTTTGGAGAAGATTTACCTTGCAAGCTTTTGAGGAAAGCTCTTAGTTGCTTGGCAAGCTCCCCGGTTTCATCTGCACTAGCCTCATCTTCTTCATGTAGGATCCTGCCAAAACAGAGTTAGGATCGATAATTAAAGTTGAGACTTACGCTTGCGTATGCGGAACGGTAGTCTCGGAACTTTGCCTTCGGATTCGCCACGACGGATCGAGTCTTCTCACGAACGGAGTAAGGCTACTAATCCACAATCTAAATCTCTATTTTAGATTAAGAACTTGGATAGAGGGAGAGAAAGGATTTCTGCAGAGCTTCGCTAGGATGAAGTTGCATGCATGAAATTCATGCAAAAGGTGTAAGAAATGGCTTACCCTTGGGTCTTATTTATAGCCCCCAAGGTAGTTATTTTAGGGTAAGTTGTTCCTTTGGAACAACTTAATTAAGGTGTACCATGATACATGGCACATTATAAGCTTAAGTTGTACCATATGCATGGTACAACATAAGCTTAAGATATTCCCCCTTTATTAGCCATATGTCGCATGCACTTATGCATATATAATGCGACTTTCCCACTCATCCAGAGATCCTCTCCGCAAGGGAACAGATTCCCTTTGTACACGACTTCGTGTACGCGACGTTCGAGGTCCGTATTCCCTCGTACATTCCCCACAAGGGTGTACAAACGTCTTCCATATCCAACATCTCCCACTCACACTTGAGGGGATTGTAAGAGAACGTCTTTCCCTTAGTTCTTTCATCTATCATACCGAGAAATAGACCGTGCGACCGTCATGCGCGTAGAGTCTGTTGTTGTGCACTTGTTAGAGATACACAACGACCTCGAAGGTGCAAAGTTGAGTAGTTCAATGCATGCTTTACCCTAGATTATTTCTTCACATTTCTTATACTTTATATTCAACAATTGAATCCCATCTGGATTACAATTGGCTGGCCATCTTTGAATCATTAAAGTCTAAATGCGAATATGAAATCAATCTTCCTCTTCTTGCGAACATTCTGATCTTGACTTGATTCGCTTTTCTAACGTGCCCCGCCGAGCCGAATTACCATAGCCCATTAGCAACGCGCTAAGATAGCGATCATCTCGTCAAATCTAAAGGAACCAATTAGAGTCCTTAAGGGTAAGAGTTAAGACCCGTATGGCCTTTGAGTCTCACATAATAGCAAACACTATTGCTACTAACTTAGTGGTCGTAATGCATACGTGGTATGAACACGTATTACAACATCACTCCTTTCCCAGGGAGAGTATGTCTTAATGATGTTGTACAGATGAAAAGATCAGACACCACAGTGCCTATCTTTTTGAGTCCCTTTACTACTCGTGAAATATTCACGGACTCTCATCCTGCATAAGACAGATAGGATTTAAAAAATCCTACGAGATCTTTTTCAAATATCCTTGTGATACAGATCTCAGATCTTTTGTAAGCATCCATATGATGCAGATCTTTCATTCGACTATCTTGTTTAAGTCATGACTCTAAATCATTTAATGATTTTGACTTTAAACTAGTCTCATCTCTATCTTATCCATCTGATAAGATAAGGCGGTTGCTCATGTGAGAGAGTCAACCTTAATCTGTCCGACATACACACAATAAAATAGCTGAGACTTAAACACAAATGTATATAAAATCATTTGTAAGAAACTTGTATGCAATATATAAAAGAACTTCTTTCTTTTATTAAACTTTGATCTTCTATAGACATGGGAAATATTACAAGATACAGCTCAGCACCTACGCATTCCCATAGATGATAAGTGTTTGTAGAACACATCTCTGGGGATCGCCTTCGTAAGGGGATCCGCTATCATCTCATGCGTGGATATGTATCCAATGTCTACTTCCTTCCATTTGTCATAGTCTTTTGCAAACTTGAATCGAATGTCAATGTGTTTGGTCTTACAATGAAATTTAGGATCTTTGACGTAGGCAATCGAAGCTTGACTATCACTGCATATAGGAACAGTGCTTGAGTCAGTGGCATTCGTCAGCCTGTCTAAGAATTTCCTAAGCCAAACAGCTTCTTGGACCGCCATGATGAATGCTACGAATTCTGCTTCCATTGTTGATAAGGCAATGCAGGTTTGCTTCTTGCTACTCCAGGATATTGCACCATTCCCGAGCAAGTAAACAAAGCCTGAGGTAGATCTTCGCTCGTCGAGATCACCCGCCCAATCAGCATCGGTATAGCCTTCGAGTCTCAAGGTATTGCCTTGATAGCATAACGCATAGTCCGCAGTCCCTTTGCGGTACCTTAATATCCTCTTCACCGCTTTCCAGTGTGCTTGTCCTGGGTTGGATTGGTAACGGCTTACCATACCAACACCATAGCAAATGTCCGGTCTGGTACACATCATAGCGTACATCAGACTCCCGACAGCACTGGAGTATGGAACTTTTTCCATAGCTTTCTTTTCTTTTGGATCTTTGGGACACATTTCCAAACATAGACCCTCGCCTTTGCTTATTGGAGTATCAATTGGCTTACAGTCCTGCATATTAAACCGTTCTAAAACTTTCTTTATATATGTCTCTTGAGAGAGAGAAAGAAGTTTCTTGGAACGATTCCTTGAGATCTTAACCCCAAGGATATATGCAGCTTCACCCATGTCTTTCATCTCAAAGACGGATGAAAGCCAAGCTTTGATATCCATGACAAGACGCTTATCATTTCCGGCTATAAGTATGTCATCTACATAAAGATACATAATTACATACTTGTTTTTAATCCTCTTAATATATACGCAGTTGTCTTCGTCGAGCATGGAGAAACCATACGACAAAACGGCTTCTTGAAAGCGCATATACCACTGCCTTGAGGATTGTTTAAGACCATATATGGATTTACGAAGTTTACAAACCTTATGTTTGTTTTCTTCTTGTACGAATCCGTTTGGTTGTTCCATGTAGATCTCCTCATCTAGTTCTCCGTTAAGAAAGGCAGTCTTTACATCTATCTGATGTAACTCGAGGTCCAAACAAGCCACCATTGCCAGAATTAAGCGAATCGAGGTAAAACGCACGACAGGAGAGAAAGTCTCTTCGTAGTCTATTCCTTCCTGTTGCGTAAAACCTTTTGCAACAAGGCGAGCTTTATATTTCTCGATGGAGCCATCAGCCTTATGCTTGATTTTGAGAACCCACTTGTTCCCAATGGCTCTACGTCCCTTAGGTAAATCAACTAAGTCCTAGACTTGGTTTGTTTTCATGGATTGAAGTTCTTCTTCCATTGCCGCGATCCATTTATCTTAAGCAGGGCATGTGACGGCCTGTTTGAAATTTGCAGGTTCGTCATCATCTTGTAGTAATGTCATGAATGTTTGAGGAAATTCATCCTCAAATCTCAGAGGTGTTAGCCTCGTTCGATTACTACGTCTTGTTTGAGTTTGATCACTCCCACTTGGAATGACATCACTCCCACTTGGAATAATATCACTCCCACTCGGAATAGGATTGGTATCGTTCGTATCATCCATTGGTGAAGTTTGAAACGTATTTTCTTCTTCACCAAGAATTCTCCCACTCGAACGTTCCGATCCTTCTTGATCCCAAGTCTCAAACAAGGATAAGTCTTGACTTATCTCACCCTGTCTTGGAAACTCATTTTCCAAGAAGACAACATCCCTCGATTCGAATTCTATAAGACCCCCATTGTCCTCTTGACCGAAGAAAACATATCCTTTGGAGTTTTTAGCGTATCTGATGAAGACACACTTCCTCCCACGTGGCCCAAGTTTGCCATATTTGTGAGAGGACAAATGTGCATAAGAGGCACAACCCCAAGGTTTTAGAATGCTTAAGTCTGGAGTTCTATTGTTCCACAACTCATAAGGAGTGGAACTTACCGACTTCGAGGGTACACGGTTTAAGATGAAAGCTGCCGTCAACAATGCATCACCCCAAATGGTGATGGGCAAATTTGCCTGTGACATCATTGATCGGACCATTTCCATCAATGTCCTATTTCTTCTTTCCGCAACACCATTTTGTTGTGGAGTATAAGGCATAGTTATTTGATGAACTATGCCTTTTTCATCACAGAGTTCCTTAAAACTCGTTGATTGATATTCTCCACCCCGATCGGTTCGCAGGACCTTTATCTTACGATCTAGTTGATTTTCCACTAAACTCATATAGTTTTTGAAGCAAGTTAAAGCTTCATGTTTGTGGGAAATCAAATAGATGTGACCGAAACGAGTGAAATCATCAATGAAGGTGATGAAATAGGACTTCCCGCGTCTTGTCTTAACATTCATTGGACCGCAAATGTCCGAATGGATAAGCTGTAATGGAACTTCGGTCCTTGTGCCAGTTCCAAACGGCTTGCGACAAGTTTTCCCTACAAGACAATGTTCGCAAGTTGACATTTCAACTTTTGAAACATTAGATAGCAAGCCACTTTTGGCAAGTCTATCCATTCTAGTTGGTCCAATATGACCAAGTCTTGCATGCCAACAAATGATCTCAGATTCAGAGTTAGAAGCATTTGTCAAATGAAAACTTTCATTAATGGAAGAAGAATTATCATACATTGTGTTTAAAACAATTAATCCATTACAAACATTACCAGAACCAATCAAAGAATTATTACAAACAAGGTCAACATATTGTTTATAGAACCTCCACTCATAATCTAAAGACATTAACATGACCACGGTTACGATATTTCTTCTAATATCTGGAGCAAAGAGGACGTCATGCAATAATAAAGTCCGGCCGTTGTCGAGAACTAGCTTGCATGTTCCGACGCCTTTGACTTCAACACGAGTGTTGTTGTCGACGTATATCCACTTTGTTCCTTGAGTTATCCTTCGATACTCTACGAAGAACCTTCTGTCCTTCGCTACGTGGTCTGTGGCCCCTGAATCAATCAACCAAAAATAGTTAGATTCAGCAAGAAACATGGAACTAGAAACACATATGTAACTAGTCCTACAAGTTACCTTATCACTTCCATCCGTACATGTACGGGCGAAGTGACCGTACTTGTTGCACTTAAAGCACTTGATCTTCTTCAAGTTTTTCTTCTTTGAGTGCACATTCTTTTGCCACTTTTTGTTCTTAGTCTTCTTTGAGGTTTCCGGTTCTTGCTTTCGTTCGTTCACAAACCTTAAGCGTTTATTCTTCCGCTTATTTCCTCCATGTGAGGAATTAGCGGCCACGTGCACTTCTGCACTTGGTTTTGCGGCTTGAATCCGCTCTTCCTCGAGTTCGAGGTGTTTCGATACATCGCTTAAAGTTTTAATGCACTCATTATGAGTGAGATGCATTTTCATGTTATCCCAGCTATCTGGGAGTGAACGAATGACTGCTTGGATCTGCTGTTCGTCAGATAGCGTAACTCCCGCATCCTTTAATTCAGATATAAGATTCGCCATGTGGCGGAGATGCTTCTTCATAGAATGATCTCGCCGCATCTTGTACGAATCAAATTGAATATTCAAGGAGCGGAGTTTGGTAACCGAAGTTCCACCAAACTTTACTTCTAGCTCAGACCATATGTCTTTGGCTAGATCGAATTCCCGAAATAGACGCATTATGTCATTGTCCATCGCGGACAGTAACGTAATGCGTGCTATTTTGTTCTTTCGAGTCCAAGTATCATAAGCTTCCCGGTCCCTCTTGTGTTGGGCCGTATTGCCCAACTCAGGTTCTACCATTATGTTTTGGAGTGTTTCGAGCACATCTTGCTCCTCCAAAACATATTGGATCTTTATTGACCAAAGTTTATAATTGTCGCCGTTGAGCTTTTCACCTTTGTTAAGCTCTGCGACAATGTTCTTAGAAGCGATAGACATATTCGATTCAAAAAACTGCAAAGAGAATGAAAAACACGATCAAAATTCTATGCATAAAGTTTCGATTCTTTAAACACTTGATAAGTTCCTTGGATGCGTTGAAATGTTACTCTAGAATCGAGAAGTTCACTACGTTCCCAACTACCATCTAGAAGTAACTTTCAAAGTATCCCTCTTACTTATCTTAAGTAAAAAGAAATCAGAAATAATACCCGTATGGTATTAGCAGCGGAAAATTACTTTGAAAAACATATCTTTCAAAATAGAATAGGTGAGAGTTTGCGCAAAGAATTTTAGCGCAACAATTGCCAAGCCACGAGACCTGTTCTACACACCCATGGGTTAGATAACCATGGCCGGATCGTGGTAGGACTTGGAATTCTAAATTGCGCTATCCCGATTTAAGGACGGGACATAACCTATTTGAAAACATCTTTGTCAAAAAAAAATTTGAAAGCACGTTGGCTAATCTCCGTAGAGTAGAGCACAACGTCACAAGTACATTGGCTAATCTCCGTAGAGTAGAGCACAATGACATAGCTAATCTCACATGAAGTAGAGCACTATGGCTAATCTTCAAGGAGTAGAGCCCAATGAAAAACTTCATTAAAACGTTAGTCCCGTATGAACTAGTCGGCACTGTGGTTAGCCCCGTATGGGCTAATCGGCACATTCGAGTTTGGCCAATGCCTTTTGTCACCCCGTATGGGTCAGTTGGCAAGTTTGCAGTCGACCCAGACCTTCTACCAGATTGGTCGACCAAAAACACCAAATTGGTCGACCAATTTTTCGAAATGCAACTTCTCCCGGCTAGGGCCTCTGCCCTGGCCGGGGCTTGGCCAAGGGCCGGCCAGGGCCTCTGCCCTGGCCGGCCAGGGGCCCTGGCCCCCTCGGCCAGGGCCTCTGCCCTGGCCGAGGCCGGCCAAGGCCGGCCAGGCCCTGGCCGAGGCCAGGGCGCCGGCCCTGGCCTCTGCCAGGGCCGGCCTGGCCGGCAGGCCTTGGCCAAGGCCGGCCATGGCCGGCCTGGCCTTGGCCGGCCACTGCCGGCCTGGCCATGGCCGGCCATGGCTTGGCCATGGCCAGCCATGGCCAAGGCCATTCGGCATTGGCCGGCCATGGCCCCTTTGGCCATGGCCGGCCACCCCCTTTGAATGGGGTTGCCGCACACATTCCTCCCCCTTGATGGGGTGGTCGTCGGTGGTTATTGGCCGTAGCCAACCCCCTCTGCTTGGGGAGGGGGGGTGCATGGCCTTCATATCCCATTTGGCCATGGTGCACATGCACCAAATTTCCTCTTACCCAATGGAAATAACTACCAACATCTTCGTCGATGAAGCACCCGTTCGTCGATGAAGCACCCGTTCGTCGAGAAATTAGTTATTTCCTAATGGCCGTGTGCCAAAAATGAAAAATAACATACTACGTGAACGGTCGGTTCTTCCCGTCACGGAGAGTTCCTACCATATCCGTTATGATAGGAGACCCTAACGTGAACAGAACAACCGCTGCGTTCTCTCCGTCACGAAGCGTTCCTATTATATCCGTAATAGTAGGAGACCCATTCGTGAAAAAGACAACGACTCGTTCATAGTTTCGACGGGGTGGCGGTTTGACCGGGGCGAACCCATATGGCTCTGATACCAATGTAGGATCCTGCCAAAACAGAGTTAGGATCGATAATTAAAGTTGAGACTTACGCTTGCGTATGCGGAACGGTAGTCTCGGAACTTTGCCTTCGGATTCGCCATGACGGATCGAGTCTTCTCACGAACGGAGTAAGGCTACTAATCCATAATCTAAATCTCTATTTTAGATTAAGAACTTGGATAGAGGGAGAGAAAGGATTTCTGCAGAGCTTCGCTAGGATGAAGTTGCATGCATGAAATTCATGCAAAAGGTGTAAGAAATGGCTTACCCTTGGGTCTTATTTATAGCCCCCAAGGTAGTTATTTTAGGGTAAGTTGTTCCTTTGGAACAACTTAATTAAGGTGTACCATGATACATGGCACATTATAAGCTTAAGTTGTACCATATGCATGGTACAACATAAGCTTAAGATATTCCCCCTTTATTAGCCATATGTCGCATGCACTTATGCATATATAATGCGACTTTCCCACTCATCCAGAGATCCTCTCCGCAAGGGAACAGATTCCCTTTGTACACGACTTCGTGTACACGACGTTCGAGGTCCGTATTCCCTCGTACATTCCCCACAAGGGTGTACAAACGTCTTCCATATCCAACACTTCATCTATTTCACTCGAGGCTTCTCGATGGAATTTCTTTCTCCATTCGATTGTCTCCTTCTTGGCATGAAATGCAACCCCCTTTTGCTTCTCCGGCTTCTCAAGCTTCGTTAGTTGAATCTCTTTTTTATGTTGAAGCTTTACTTCATATGCCATGAGATTCCCAATGCACTCCTCAACAGTGTATTTGGACATGTCATTTGACTCCAAAATCCCGTTGGCCTTTGACTCCCATTGAGATGTAAGTGAGTAACAGATCTTTTCCACACGATCCTCCTGGAAAATCACCTTCCCAAGTCCTTCCAAAGCATTCACGATGTCTGTGAACCTTGTGAACATTTCTGAAATGCTTTCTCCTTCCTGCATCTTAAACATTTCATATTTAGATCTGAACACAGTTTGTTTAGATTTCTTTACCTTTGAAGTCCCTTCATGACATATCTCCAAAGTATGCCAAATTATGTTGGCTGTTTTGCACATAGAGATGCTGTTGAACTTATTTGTAGTGAGGACGCAATGGAATGCATTCATGGCCCTTGCATTGAATTTGATTATGTCCTTTTCTGCCTTCGTCCTTGAAGCCGCAGGTGTAGTAGGCTTTTCAAATGGCAACTCCGTGATGTTCCATAGATCTTGACCCCCATGTAAATCATCATCCTGATCTTCCAACTTGGTTAGTTGGTTCCGTTGATGAGCGGGGATCGTACAGTAGAGTGACCTTCTTCATGAGACGTGGATGTAGCGTTGAATGCCATCATTGCAGTATGCTATAACCTCGCTATGATACCAATTGTAAGTATCATCTTACCATTGCAATACTAACAACAATACACTAGAGGAGGGTGAATAGTGTAATGGCACAAATAGCATATTTAAAAATTAAACTTGCAAATGTGGAATTATAAATGCAAAAGGAATTTAAACACCACAAAAATCCAAACACAAATACAAGATGTTACCTTGGTTCTCCAAACTTGGGTACATCCAGCCACCAATATCCACTATAATTCTCACACAAAGAAGTGAATACAATCTCACACAAAGATACCTCACACAGAGGATTTGGATCCTCACATAGGAAAATCCTTGCTTTCACACAGAAAGACTCTTGCTCTCACACAGAGAGACTTAAACTCTCACATAGAGAGATCTCAACCAACCCTCACACAGAAGGTTATACTCTCACACACAGAGTAGCTATCTCTCACATAGAAAGCTAGGGTTTTAATGAAAACACAAAGTAAAACAAATACTCTTACCTATGCCTTGAGATGAACTTACTCATTAATGAATGCAAGGCATGGAAGAGAATCTCCAAGTGATGAGATGAGCTTGAAATGCACTTGGATGATTTCCCTTGAGCACTTCAATGCATGAAGATGAGAATGAGCTCTAAGAGGGAAAATGAGAGAGTTTGAGAGTGGCTTAATCAATCTCTTATGATTTGCAATAGTTCCAAGAAGTTCTAATGAACTCAGCCCTCTCCTATATATAGGAAGCCAAAAGAAACCTCAAACCCAAAGAAAAATGCCAAATCAGAAAATCTGCAACGGCTATAATTTGGCAGTTTTCGGTACAGACAGTCGACTGATGAACATCGGACAGTCGATTGATCAACGGTTAAAAAATTCCCTACGGCTATAAACAGAGCCAGGATAGGCGACTGTAGAGGACTACATAGGTGCCTGTAAGTTAGCAGGCGACTTGCAAATGGAGCAGGACGAAAATTTTGCACTTGCTATTTAGACGATAGATGACCATTTCACAGACGACTGTAAATAGACAGACGACTGTAAATACATCATCAGTCGACTGACTTGCAAATTAGGATGAAGCCCAAAAAATACAAGTTGCACACAGACGAATGTAGATCAATTCCCAGGCGACTGTTGGAGGACATGCGACTGTAAAATGAACTTCAGTCGGCTGAGTCGAAAAGTTCAAGAAGAGTCAAGAAATAAGTTGACTTGAGCTGTGCATATCAGTCGGCTGTAGAAGGCGGAGCAGGCGCCTGGAAATCATCCAGTCGCCTGTCATACCTCCATTAGTCGACTGTAGGAGAGCCAAAAACTCCAATAAGAGTTTAAGGCAAGGTGAACCTATTGGGATAATATCTTTGCACACTAATATGGAAAATGCATATGCATGAATGAGATAAACCATCTATCAAGGCATTACATTAAACCTAGACTCAAAGAAGAGAAAAATAACAAATGAAATATTACATGGATTACATTGCTTTTCTTAGAGTCTATGGCTTCAACCTTGAAGCTCTCCATCATCTCCAAGCATTGGCACCTCTTGAGTCCAAGATTTGGCATAACTCCACTTGATGTCCATCCTTACACCAATCATTTAGTCTCCAAAAGTGATATTCCTCAAATGATAACTAAGAGACTAAAACATGAGAGACATTAACAACAACATAATGTTGTGATCATCATCAAAATAACATTGGTATGAAACACCAATACTCAACAAGGCTGTAGGGTCTCACACAGAATGTGACCTTCATCAAGTAATAGGTAGTTAAAGGAAGATTGGCATATGATTCATGGGAATTAATTGGGTCGCAAATGGTTTGCGATAGTGGCTTTACAACATTTATAATTTGGGATTAAAACATATGATGAAAAGGATTTAAATAAGCCGTAAAATATTTGCGAGCATATTTTATAATAAAAGCAACAAACAAGCTCAATCTAAGGGTTCATGAATGTCCCAGACCCATTTGTTTTGGTCCAAGTCTAGTAGAGTTGCAGAAAGACAAAACCAAAAGTAAATAAAAGGTGAAATAGCCTAGATGGGCTCCCAGCTTCCTAGGCTGGGCTCCCAACCCGCTTCTTTAGCCGATGGGTGGCCCAGCACTGCTGGGTTGGGCATGCCCGCCCAAATGGGTGGGTGCCCTCGCTGGGTGCGCTCGACCCAACGGGTGTCCAGACCCGTGAATGCAGATTTCATGGTGCAGTTTTGCGATTTTTGAACGTTAGTTTGAGGGGCCAATGACCTCGAAATTGAGAACCGTTTGTTTTTATACATTCACCACTCAGCGCTCTTCGATTTGATATAAGATATCACTTTCGGAGTTGAACGGTGAGGTAGGAAAAATTCGTTAAAGTTTGGCCTCATGGAGGGCAAACTTGCAATTAATTTTTCCCATCTAATTAATTAGTCCCACATTGGTTATTTTGACAATAGGAGGGGTCAGCTCTCTATATAAATAGGGGCTAACTCCCCTCCTTGAAACTTGCACCAAGCCTTGGACCAAGGGAGCTCTCAAAAGTAAAGAACACACCTAGATCGAATAAGCCAATATATTATTCCCTCTTTCTCTCTTTTCTCCCTTGCTCATGTTTGAGTCCTAGCAAGAATATGAAGGAGTTAGGATCAGATCCAAAATCTTGACGGAGGATACACTCAAGGCGAAACTTTCTGGAGCACGTGATTGTCTCGTCGACAAGGGGATTGCTCGCCTTGGGATGTAGTGTGGCTCAAGAGAAGCAGTTTAGCCCCAAAATGGGGCATTGGTTCTTTAGGATTGACATTCTGCTAACGTGTGGAACAAAGGTATGTCCTTTATATTCTTGTGTTTATTATTGCAATAACTTCATTGATCTATCTTTAGGGGTTGGTCAGACCCACCCCAGGATAGTAGATATTTTGGCTATGGTTTTATTAGGGCATTCTTAAAATGGTTTTAAGTTATTCTTCCGTTGCTTATTTGTTTTTTTCGTCTGCCCAACTAAGGCCTGACGTTGATTTTGAGCCCTTAGGATTAGAAAACCCAACAGTCTTGTCCGAGCGCATATGGAAGGGGAATGAGAGAGAAGACAAGGGAACAGTTGTTGGTTTACCCTGAAGGAGAGTCCCCGTGGAAGATGTTGTGAAGTGCCTCGGCCTCAGGGAGTTGGAGTGTATGATGAGTACGACTGGGGTGACGACCATCGGTTAGCCTGAGCTAGAGACTAAAGGATTTGTTCGGTCGCTCCAGTGCTTCAGTCAGGCCCAAGCAGTGTTGTACCACTCAGCGCCTCCTCCAGCCTTCCCTTCAGTGGAGAAAACCCCAGATCATGCAATTCCAAGACCCTAGGGACTACCTTAGGCTCGATCCTTTCATGAACCACACTCTGCGAGACAATCTCAATGGTTTCCCCCATGGTCTGCTCCTTCACGAGTTACGCTCGACAAGGACGGCCTACATGATTACACCCACAGTTGACTCCTTAAACAGCTATGCTTCACAAGGATCACCTCCACGCAATCAGCTCCTTACAACTACGCTTCACAGGAAAGGACTACGCGATTTTGTACACGGCTGGCTCTCTAATGGGCTTTGTCCTACAAGGATACCCCCATGACAACGTGATCATGGACATCGCCCGCTACAAAAGCCGGGGCCCCTGCCGACATAGTATTAGTGGTCTGGCAGGGCAAGATGATTTTTGTCTGCTTCATCTAGTGGAAGCCCCCGACCCTAACCGTGGCCCTTGCCGACCCAATCCCAACAGTCAGGAGGGAAAATTCTGGTAGCTTCATGTTGAGTATTGGACTCTCCACCTTGATTTTGATGATGATCAAACACAAATCATTGTGACTAACTCATGTGTTTGCAGTTAGCTAAAAAGTCATCAATTAGATTCAAGAAGATCAAAAGTGACTTCAAGTGTTGATTCAAGCGGAGGACTTGGTAGATCAACAAAGGTGAAGCATTGGCTTGAAGAACTCAAAGGCTACCTCAAAGCTCAAGCCAATGGCATCAACAAATGAATGGAAATTCAATCCAAAGAGAAGATAGGAATGGTTGAGTCAAAAGCTTCGAAGACTATGACGTTGGAGATATTCAAGTCATTCAACTAAAAGACTCAAGACTATGAAGAAGTATGGAGATCGTCACCAAAGTACTTTGTTCATCTCAAGCGACGTCCCAAGACTTCCTCAGAACGCGTGATCGTGTGCCTGAAGCTTCGTTGAAGCTCAAGGAGCATTATTGAAGTCGAGAGATTCAGAATCTTCATGTTGAAGCTTTTTGAAGACGGTTTGTCGTGTTTACTTTTATGACTTCTAGCTTCGGTTTAGTAGAATGTTAAGCCTTGAGTAGTACTTGCCTAGATATCTTCATATCTATCATATCGTATCTCTAGGATTGCCTTAGAAGCCATTAAAATGTTTCCCGAAGCTCATCGCTTCTTTTCTCAGCTTCGTTTGCAGTTTAGTTGGTTCAAGTAGAAGAACCAACCGACTAGATGACGATCTAGTCCGTTGAAAATTCTTCTTGAACCGACTAGACATCTTAGTTAAATTCAGCCCATTCACTGTTGATCAATTAGTTGGTCCAAGAAGGTTCACCGACCGACTAGATGACGATCTAGTCGGTTGGAGATCCTTCGTAGACCGACTAGTTATCCTAATCATTTCAATGCTATTAGTTGACCTCTTAGTCGGTCCAAGAAGGTTCACCGACCGACTAGTTGTCCAACTAGTCGGTTGGGAATCCTTCTCAGACCGACTAGTTCTCCTAGTGAAATTCGACTTCTTTACTGTTGACTGCTTAGTCGGTCCAAGAAGGTTCACCGACCGACTAGTTGTCAAACTAGTCGGTTGATGTTCCTTCTTAGACCGACTAGTTCTTCTTCTTCAGCATTTCACTGTCAACCTTCTAGTCGATCCAAGAAGGTTCACCGACCGACTAGTTGCAAAACTAATCGGTCAGTGATCCTTCTTAGACCGATTAACTTCTTCAGAAATAGAGCCGTTGGGGCATTTAATGCCACGATTTTTGTGATCGTTTTCTCTCTTCTCTATATAAGTTTGAGTGCTTCAAACCAATAATCCAAGGCTGACATTAGAGACATTTTTATACCTAAGAGAAGATCCATTCATTCTCATTTCTAAGCTCTCTCATCTCACAAGAATCTCTCCCTCACTCTTTGAGCCTAATTCCTCAAGAAAGATTCTCATTCCTTGTGAGCTTCTCAAGCTAAGAGCTTGAATCCAAGTCACCAACTTCTCCCTAGCCATCTATTGCTGCTCATCTTGGTGAAACTAGGGTTTGGTGATCTCATCTTCCTTAAAATCCATTCTTGCCCTATTTTGGTAAGTATTTCTCAAGGCATAGGATTTTGTGGTAAGAAGTTTTATATTTCAATGTCTATACATATAAATTGTTGTATACTCATGGTGGTGAGAGGATTGGCTTGATCCTAAGTTGTGGGAGTCAAGATTTCGTTTTACTCTCGGTTTGTGAGAGTGTGCTTAGTCCCAAGTTGTGGGACTAAGGTTTTTGCGTGTTCCCGGGTTGTGGGATACACGGACATCGATTGTAGGTCGATTGCACTTGTGGGGTTTCCGCAAGTGGGCTAAAGGAAATCTCTAGAGGTTTGCTAGAGTATCCGGAGGTGATCCGGGTGTTGCTGGATTATGGCACCGGTAACAAGTCGGGGAGACTTGGGTGGCACTGAACCAGGATAGATTACATGTTAGCATTGCATTGTTCCTTGTGATTGTTGTTCACTTCTTTCATTCCGCATTTGTTGGTTAATTAGGGTTTTATTTGGCGTAAATTCCTTATAATTCTATAAAACACTATTCACCCCCCTCTAGTGTTTATTCCTCATAGCACATGGTCACTACAATTAGTATCAGAGCAAGGTTATAGCTATGGCAACCAACAACAACATCATACGAAGCCCTTATCCTTCATATCTCCTTGGGCCCAACTATCAAATTTGGAGTGTAAAGATGAAGGCCTATATTCAATCCATCGATGAGGATTATTGGAAGCTTGTGGAGAAGCCCTTTCGCGCACCTACCACTCCCGAACATGAATGGACAAATAAGCAAAAAGAATTGGTGAAGAAACATGATGAGGTAATGGATATCTTGCTTGATTTTTTAACTTATGATATTCTTATGCGTGTGTCCAAGGCAACAACGACATATCAAATATGGCACATGCTAGCGGAGCAAGAAGAGTCCACCTCGGAGTGTTCTTCCTCCAATGATGAAAGAGATTCATTCACGGGCTTGATGGGACAAGAGGATGCCACTACGGGTGACTCTAGTGACGAATCAAGTGATTCGAGTGAAAGTGATTGCGACAATGAAGAGGTAACAATGGGTGATCTTAAAAGTGCTTTTGACAATTATTTGATAAATATCAAAAGCTTACGCATAAATATTGTGATGCTAAGAATAAGATTGCTAGTCTCACTAACACATCTACATGTAGCACCTCTAACAATGACACCATTGTTGAGACACTCGCTAGTGAGAAAGCAAGTTTGCTTACTCAAAAGGGCATGTTGAAAAATGAGGTGGAGTCCCTCAAATCTCAGCTTGATCGTGTTTCCATTGTGGATATTAACGATCTTGAGATTGAAAATCTTCAATCTCATAACACTTGTTTGGGCATTGAGAATAAGGATCTCAAATCTCAAGTGCACGAGCTCACCACACATGCATCTACCTTGAATACTACTATTTCTTCAATTTCGAAGAGATATGAGCTCATGTCCTCCATTGTTGAGAGATTCAATAAGGGAAAGGACAATTTGGATGATTTTCTAAAGAATCAACTACCGGCAAACCATCGTGTTGGCCTTGGTTATTCTAAGGCAAGTGCATCCAATGCACGCACCTCCTATAGTGAAGTAACTATAGATTTTGTGAGGCCATCCTCCGGTGCATCCACGAGTGGAGTCTATAACAACTTGGATAGTTCTACTACTAAGGAAACCACCACTCCTATTTCTCCCTCCTCTGGAAAGAAACCCACTTTGGGTGGACATCAAAGGAAGGGACATGCTTTCATGTACACCAATACACGTAGGAATGCATCCACTTCTCACATTTCTACAAATGATGGCTTTTATGTTCCACACCTATGAGCACGTGCAAACACTCACTTGAGACACTCTCATGCACGTATTCATGCTCATGCACCTTCACATGCTTATGATCACACATCACATCCACATGTGCATGCTAATTTTCATGATCATTCTCATGCATACACACCTCATACTCATCCACGTATGTATGCTACACCACACCATGGATCAAATGCTCATCATCATGCTTTAGCACAACACAATGTTCCATACACATTTCCTCATGCTCTTGCTAGATCTCATGTTCCTAGGCCACATGCACCATGTAGAGATCAACCTTTTGTGCATGCAACCACTAGGAGGAGGATACCCAAATCATACACTATTTGGGGTCCTAAGAACACTAGCATTCATGATAAGGATATGTATGTGCAATCGTATATTCATGATATTATTTTGAATGATGATTATGTTGGGAAATCACGGTCCTCTTGGACTTGGTTTCCGAAGGGTTAGTTTCCGTTGACCCTTCATTGCTTGGTACCATAAGCTTATATTCATTTTATGGGTACCAAAGCATTTGTGTTAAGAATTGATTTACTCTTTTGTTTGCATTTTGGTCTTAGATGCTCATGTTTGTTAGAAACATAAATTCATATTGAATTTGATTTCCATTGCATGTTTATTAGTAAATCATTGTGTTTATGATTTTCATGTCTAAAATATTTAATACTTTTATGCAACACATGCTTTGGTTCATATTTATGTTTTGTTGCATGTGATGCATCTCATGCTTTTGGATTAATATACATATTTACTTTTGGTACATTTGGTACATGCATGTATATGGTTATATATTTATCTAGTAACATGATTACATGTTTCATTAATATTGTGTATGATTACATTAGGATATGTGTTACAATTATTTGAATTTAGTTTGTTAAATTTGTTGCCTAACTCATAGGATCCAAAAAGGTTTTTGGATACCAAAATTATGTTTTCTAGGTTCAATCCACATTGGGATACCAACTCTACCAACTCCTTGATTTGCAAAGATTTTCATTCAAATGGAGTTGATGGTGCTTAAGTGATGTACCAAAGTAGGGGGAGCTTAATGGTGTAAGTATATTCTTACATTTGGTATCCATGTGTGTTGGATGCATGTAGATGTCATTTTGTGTTTGAGACTATCTCATACATATCCTATGTTTACATATTATGTGTCTTGTATGTAATTCATGTCTATGTATTTCACGTGTGTCAAATTCTTGACTGATGTGCATTGTGTATTCATAATCCTTACTCATATGTTTATTCGAGGATTATTTATAACATGTGGCTTAAAAATTTTCATGTTAGAACTAATGCTCATTTGCATGTTTCACACACGGGACACGCTTATATTTATGTTCCACTTCACAAGCGTACATCCCATCTTCCTACTCATGCCACTACACAACCTCTACTTAAGAATCCCAAATCACTATCTTTTGGATTCCTAAGAATGTTTCTAGGCACGATATGAACACACATATAGAATCGTATATTAGGATTGACATATTCTCTTGCGACTCATACTGCGTTTCATTGCTTGGGTACCATGCTTGTATGATTACTTTTTGTACCCATATATATGTGAGTTCGTCCACTACTCCCAAGTTTGCTTAGTTTGTATGATTGTGTGGGAGTATGACAGTTCGATTGCTATCATGTTATGTTCTTCTATATGTCATTGCATTTCATTCATATTATGTTGTGCATATCGATTAGTTGATTTCTCTAATTCTTGGTGATTTATTATCAATTTGCACCTTCCTATCTTGTTGATATGCCAAAGGGAAAGAGAAATTTGGTTTTGAAAATTAATACTTTATGCTTTTCATGCCTTCCTTCAATATGTGTTGTGCCGTGAATGTTTATTTTATGCACATATGCATATTGAACGAGGAATCTTTCTTGTACACACTATTGTATTAGATGTGTGTATTCATAATGATGTTGCTTGACTAAATCATATGCATATGAATTATTAGTATATGTGTATCTAATTTCTAATGGTTGAGAATTATTAATTCCTTATATGTATGATTTTCGTGATTTTAATAACTCATATTAATGCATGTCATGCATTTCTATTGATGAGTGTTATTTACAATTAGTAAATGATTGATTATTGGACGACTTGATTTTGTTCCTTAACCTATTGGATCCAAAAAGTTTTTGGATACCACCAATTGTTGAATTGTCAGATTGTCGTGCAAGATGCCTACCTTACACACTCCTTGGTTTACAAATGATGGATCAATTCAAAGGAAATGATGGTGCATTGGAGATGCACACATATAAGGAGAGCTAAATGGTCGTAAGTATGTGTTTTGTACAATTGGTATTTTAATATATTGGTTGTGACTACCATGTTTACAATTGGTATTTTAATATATTCGATTTGTGTAATATAGCATACTTCTTCATTAGCTCATTCTTGTCACACCCTCATGAAGATTGTTTGTTTATGTGGCTACCTTGTTCATGTATGTCATATATGTCTTATTGTAATGACCTGTTTTCATCAAGACAAACTATTTACGTATTTGACCAATTTTTCAATTTTTAAACTATTTTATAATGGTTTGTCAGGAGTTTTACTGATTTCAAAAATTTCTTAAATATTTTGAAGTACCAGACTAGTTATGGAGTATTTTAGTAAGATCGGATTTCAACAAATACTCAAAAACATTGCTGATAAAATTCATTTTCAGTTATTACCGTTTTGACTTAATAAATTTATTTTATATACAAACAATATCAAAACGATTTCAAACTTTTACAGTAATATTCAATGATCATTTAGGGCTTCCCATATTTATTTCGTAAATTTCTGAAGTCAAATCAATAGAGAACCCGCAAACCCGCTTTCTAAACGTTTTGTCCTAAAACTGGTATTTCCGTAACTCAAACCCTGAAACGGATCTCGTATTCGCGATCCTCACGACGATACGAACCCGTGGCTATATTTTCATAATTTTTCGGAGTCGTTTCATCCCAAGGATAAAATCGTATTTCTACTATTTTACAAATTACGTATTTACTTTTACTATTTATCTTTACCTAACAAAATTACCTAAACAATTACGTTTATCATTTTGATACGTCTCCCGTAAGCAACCCATGTGTTTCATGGGTTAGCTTGAATTCTATACTTAGTTTAAAGAAAGCATTTATTACCTACCTAATTAGTTAATTACACTAAGTATTAATTGCATACCTATAATAATAATTTTTGTTTATTATTTAAACCCCCTAACCCTTCGTTTATTAACAGCTAACCTATCCCCCTAACCTATCTTCCCCAGGCTATCACCTTCGTACGAAAACCCAAACCCTCTTCAAATTTTGTTCTCTCCCAAGCCCGAGCTCTCGCACCTCAACCCAGACCCAACCCACGCCTCATCTCCTCCGACCCCAACCCATCGCCGTACATGCTCGGAACACCTCGCCTCGAGCTCCGATCACCCCCAACGCCTTGCTGCTACCCCCCCAACCCGCGACTTCGCCCACGCCTCCACACCGCCTTCAACCCGAAGTCCCCCGTGCTCCTTCGGATCCCAAGCCCCATGCCCGCCATCGCAGCTCCCCTCAACGGCGACCTGTCACCCTCACCCTCTCACTCTCCCTACTGCTCCTTAAGGTCAACGCCGGCGAGTGCCGCTGCCTCACCGCCTGAGTTCTGCCCTCGAGCTCACCGTTTCCCCGAAGACCATGCCGTCAAGCTCCACCGGAACGTCTCTGAGCTCCCATACGCTCAGCCATCGCCGAAGCTCCGACGAGCCCGCAACAGCTCCGCCACCGCTGCTCCATGCATCTAGTGGTGACCCCCGTTCACCCCGACCCCGCTTTCCTCCGCTCCTCCGACGAGCAACTCACCAAGCCCGCTCAACCCTCAACGTCGCAGTCAGTGAGCTCCAATGCTCGAGCGTCGCCGTGAGCCTCGCCCGCAAGCTCTCCGCCTCTAAGCAGCGACACCGCCTCCGCTTTTTTGAATCACCGTCGAAGCTCCTCGCACGGCCCCCTCGGTCGTGGCGACGCCTGAAGCTCCAACGAAAGCCTCGAGGACACCGCCTCCTCCGTGTCTCCCTCGCCTGACCTCGCTGCTCCGACTACCGCTCCCGTGTTGGATATGGACGAAATGAATACACCCATGAGGGGATGTATGAGGGTATACGGACCTCAGATGTCGCGTGCACAAAAGCGAGCACGGAGGGAACCTTTTCTCGTGTGAAGAGGACCACTCGATAAGTTGAAAAAGCCACTCGATAAGTGGAAAAAGTCACTTTATAAGTGCATAAAGGCACTCGATAAGTGAATGAAGAAGAGGATAAGTAAAAGGGCTAATATAGGCTAATAAGCTTATAATTGGTTATTTCCTACAATAACTACCCCTAAAGCCTATAAATAGGACCCAAGGGTATGCCTTTTACAACATTCCATCCATGCCATAAGTTTGCAAAAGGCATCTTATGTTCTTCTTCTCCCTTCCATTAAAATCCTCTTCTAGATAGAGATTTAGACGGTGAAACTCTGCTTCGATCCTCCGTGACGAATTATCGATCGTTGTGGCAAATCCGAGGGTAAAGTTCAGAGACTACGGTGCCGCATACGCAAACGTAGGTCTCTACTTTATTATTCGATCCTAACGTCGTTGTTTTGACAGGATCCAACATTGGTATCAGAGCCATACGGGTTCGCCCCGGTCAAACCGCCGCCCCGTCGAACCGATGAACGAGGCGTTGTCTTTTTCACGAATGGGTATCCTACCATTATGGATATGGTAGGAACGCTTCGTGACGGAGAGAACGCAGCGGTTGTTCTTTTCACGTTTGGGTCTTCTGTCATTACGGATATGGCAGGAACTCTCCGTGACGGGAAGAACCGACCGTTCATATCGCCAAGCTCGCACTCTTTATGGATGATGAGTCTCCATTCATAAGGAATGTGAACTCTCTTCATGTGGAGCGTGTAGTTTGTGAACTTTAGAGTATGTTATTTTTCATTTTTGGCACACGGCCATTAGAGAATAACTACTTTCTCGACGAACGAGTGCTTCATCGGAGAAGAATATGGTGGTTATTTCCATCGGAGAAGATGAATTTCGGTGCATGATCACCATGGCCAAATGGGCTATGGAGGAAATACATCCCCCTCCCCATGCGGAGGGGGTTGGCTACGGCCAAATGACAACGAAAACCACCCCGTCGAGGGGGGAGGAGTGCATGCGGCCAACCCCATGAAAGGGGGAGGCCGGCCATGGCCAGCCATGGCCAAAGGGGCCAAGGCCAGCCATGGCCAAGAGGCCATGGCCGGCCTCGGCCAGGGCCAGAAGGCCCTCGCCGCGGCCAGGCCAGGGCATGGCCGCCCTGGCCGGAGGCCAGGGCAGGCGCCCTGGCCTCGGCCAGGGCCTGGCCGGCCTCGGCCAGGCCAGAGCCTCTGGCCGAGGCCAGGCCAGGGCCAGAGGGCCCTGACCGGCCTCGGCCAGGCCTGGCCGGGGGCCTGGACTAGGCTAGGGGCCTGGCCGGCCCTGGCAGTAGCCAGGGCCAGGCCAAGGCCAGCCCGACCACTGCCGGCCACGGCCACGACCAGTGCCGAGCCCCAGTCGAGCCCAGTTTCGAGCCCCGGTTGACCCTGTATTTGGCGGGGGGGGTTTGCATGAATGTGACATGCATGGCTAGCCCATACGGGGCGGACGGCAGTCGTCATACGGCAAAATTCTCCTATAGAGGGGGGAAGCGCCTGGATCCATACGGGAGCCGGCGACGATGGCTTGCAGAAAAATTCCAAAAGGGGGGATCCGGCATTGGCACGGCTACGGCTCATCCCGGCAAATGGCCAGGAAGTGCCGAATATTTCGCTAGTATCATAAGGGTACTAGGTTGAAATATACATTTTTTTGAAAAATACGTTTTCATACGTTTTGAAAAATACGTTTTCAAAAACGCTTTTCTGCTGCAAAGTACTATAAGAGTACTTTTATTTGATAAAGTGATGGGGAAATACTGAAAGTTACTCTAGATGGTGATTGGAAATGTAGTGACCTTTCCGATTCTAGGGTAACATCTTCAGTATTTTTCGAAAGTAACTTATCAAATTATAAATATCATTCCAAGTGGGAGTTGAAATTAGAACTATCCAAATGGGATATTCTATTATCATTTCAAGTGGGAATTATATTTTAAGAATTTTAAATGCAATGTTTTTGATCAAACCTTCGTTTTTGTGTCTTTTGCAGCATTTTAAAAGAAAAATGTATTCTGCTTCAAAGAATATCGTCGCTGAGTTAAACAGAGGTGAAAAACTCAACGGCGATAATTACAAACTATGGTCCATCAAGATACAATACGTTCTAGAGGAGCAAGAAGTGCTCGAAACTCTAAAGAACGTACTGATTGAACCCGAGTTGGGCACTACAGCCCAACACAGACGAGACAAGGAAGCTTTTGATGCTTGGTCTCGGAAGAACAAGATAGCGCGCATTACGTTATTGAGTAGTATGGCTGATGACATAATGCGCATCTTCCGAGAGCATGACTTAGCCATGGACATATGGTCCAAGCTTGAAGAGAATTTTGGTGGCACATCGGTGTCCAAACTTCGCACCTTAACTATAAGATTCGATTCATACAAGAAATGTCCAGATCATTCCATGGGGAAACATCTGCGACATATGGCGAATCTAATCTCAGAGTTAAAGGATGCAGGTCATGTGCTCACAGATGAGCAACAAATCCAAGCAGTCATATGTTCCCTACCAAATGGGTGGGACCAAATGAAGATGCATCTCACTCACAATGAGAGCATCAAGAACTTCAGCGACATTTCTAAGCACCTCGAGTTAGAGGAAGAGCGGCTTGCGGCTGCGAAGCCAAGTGCAGAAGTGCACATGGTTGCTAGTTCCTCACACGGGGGAAAGAAACGGAAAGATCGTTCGAAGTTTACAAATGAACGTAATAAGCAACCGGAGTCTACTAAGAAACCCAAACATAAGGGTGGGCACAAGAAATGGCACAAGAAGAAAGACTTGAAGAGGATCAAGTGCTTCAAGTGCAACAAGCTCGGTCACTATGCTCGTTCGTGTACGAGTGGAGGTGACGAGGTAACTAGTAATTATACTAGTTACATATGTGTTTCTAGTTCAATATTTCTTGTGGAATCTAATCCATTTTGGATAATTGATTCAGGTGCCACCGACCACATAGCAAGGGACAGACGGTCCTTCGTGGAGTATCACCGGATACCCCAAGGAACGAAGTGGATCTATGTAGGAAACAACACTCGTGTTAAAGTGAAAGGCGTTGGGACTTGCAAGCTAGTCTTGGACAACGGCCGCACTCTCCTACTTCATGATGTTCTCTTCGCTCCAGATATTCGAAGGAATATAATATCTGTGGTCGTGTTAATGGGTCTTGGTTATAACTGGTTTTTTCATGATTGTAAAGTGGACTTGTTTTGTAATAATTCCTTAATTGGCACTGGGTATGTATTCAAAGGATTTATTGTATTAAATACAATGTATGACTCTTCATTTTGTAATGAAAATTTCCTTGTTACAAATTCTTCGACTTATGAGTCTGATATAATTTGTTGGCACGCAAGGCTTGGTCATATTGGACCAACGCGTATGGATAGACTTGCCAAACGTGGCTTTCTATCCAATGTTTCAAAGGTCGATATTTCGACCTGCGAACATTGCCTTGTGGGGAAATCTTGTCGCAAGCCGTTTGGAACCGGCACAAGGGCCGAGGTTCCATTACAGCTCATCCATTCTGACATATGTGGTCCAATGAATGTCAAGACAAGACACGGGAAGTCCTATTTCATCACTTTTATTGATGATTTCACCCGATTCGGACATATCTATTTGATATCCCACAAAAGTGAAGCATTAACCTGCTTTAAAAACTATATGAGTTTAGTAGAGAATCAATTAGATCGCAAGATTAAGGTCTTGCGAACCGATAGGGGCGGTGAATATCAATCAACAAGTTTTAAGGAACTTTGTGATGAAAAGGGCATAGTTCATCAGGTGACTATGCCTTATACTCCTCAACAAAATGGTGTTGCAGAAAGGAGGAATAGGACTTTAATGGAAATGGTCTGTTCAATGATGGCGCAAGCTAACTTGCTAATCACCTTTTGGGGTGATGCATTATTGACGGCCGCTTTCATATTAAACCGCGTACCCTCGAAATCAGTTAGCTCCACTCCTTATGAGTTGTGGAACCAAAGGTCTCCTGACTTAAACATTTTAAAACCTTGGGGATGTGCATCCTACGCACATATTTCCTCCCATAAGTATGGCAAACTTGGGCCAAGGGGAAGGAAATGTATCTTTATACGATACGTAGAAAACTCCAAAGGTTATGTTTTCGTTAGTCAGGAAGACAATGGTGGTCTAATTGAATTTGAGTCGAGGGATGTCACTTTCTTGGAAAACGAGTTTCCAAGACAGGGCAAGATAAGTCAGGACGTATCTCTATTTGAGATTTATGATCAAGAAGGATTACCTCATTCGAGTGGGAGAATTCTTGGTGAAGACGAAAATACGTTTCAAACTTCACCAATGGATGATACGAATGACACTAATCATATTCCATACGGGAATAATGATCCAAGTGGGAGCATTTCTAACGACATTCTAAGTGGGAGTGATATTAGAATTGATCTATATTCAAGTTAACAAGGACTTGAAGAATCTCAAATACGACGTAGTAGTCGTACAAGGTTGACTCCTCTAAGATTTGAGGATGAATTTCTGCAAACCTTTATGACTTTACTACAAGATGATGATGAGCCTGCTACTTTCAAACAGGCCGTATCATGCCCTGCGAAAGACAAATGGATGGAAGCGATGAAGGAGGAGTTGGAATCCATGAAAGTTAACCAAGTCTGGGACTTAGTTGACTTACCCAGAGGACGTAGAGCTATTAGGAACAAATGGGTTCTCAAGATCAAGCATAAGGCTGATGGCTCTATAGACAGATATAAAGCTCGCCTTGTCGCGAAAGGTTTTACACAACAGGAAGGGATAGACTACGAAGAGACATTCTCACCTGTTGTTCATTTTATCTCGATTCGCCTGATTCTGGCTATGGTAGCTTGCCTAGACCTCGAATTACATCAGATGGATGTAAAGACTGCCTCTCTCAATGGAGAATTGGACGAGGAGATCTATATGGAACAACCAACAGGGTTTGTAAAAGAAGGAAACGAACATAAGGTTTGTAAACTTCGTAAGTCCATACATGGTCTTAAACAATCCTCGAGAAAATGGTATATACGATTTCAAGAAGTTGTCTTCTCAAATGGTTTTTCCATGCTTGATGAAGACAACTGCGTATATATCAAGAGGATTAAGAGCAAGTACGTTATTATGTCTCTATATGTAGATGACATTTTAATAGCCGGAAATGACAAGGGCTTTGTGATGGATATCAAGGCTTGGCTTTCATCAGTTTTTGAGATGAAAGACATGGGAGAAGCCGCATATATCCTTGGAGTTAAGATTTCAAGTAATCGTTTGAAGAAACTTCTTTCTCTTTCACAGGAGACTTATATAAAGAAGGTTCTAGAACGTTTTAATATGCAGGACTGCAAGTCCATTGATATTCCTATAAGCAAATGCGATAATTTATGTCTGAAATCGTGTCCAAAGAACCAAAAGGAGAAGGAAATTATGGAAAAAGTTCCATATTCCAGTGCAGTTGGTAGTCTTATGTACGCTATGATGTGTACAAGACCGGACATCTGTTTTGCCATTAGAATGGTAAGTCGTTACCAATCCAACCCAGGGCAAGTACACTGGAAAGAGGTTAAGAGGATAATGCGGTATCTTAAAGGAACTGCAGACTATGCTTTATGCTATCAAGGAGATGCCTTGAGGCTCGAAGGCTACACTGATGCTGATTGGGCGGGTGATCTCGATGAGCGACGATCGACCTCAGGATATGTTTTTCTACTCGGATCTGGTGCAATATCCTGGAGTAGCAAGAAACAATCCTGCATCGCACTTTCAACTATGGAAGCTTAGTTTGTAGCATTTAGCATGGCAGTCCAAGAGGCTGTTTGGCTTAGGAAGTTCTTAGACAGGCTAATTGATGCAAGTGACTCAGGTGTTGTACCTATACACAGCGACAGTCAAGCATCTATAGCCTATGTCAAAGATCCTAAATTCCATTGTAAGACCAAACACATAGATATCCGCTACAAATTTGCAAAAGACTATGATAAGACCAAGAAGGTAGACATAAGGTACATATCTACGCATGAGATGATAGCGGATCCGCTTACGAAGGTGATCCCCAGAGATGTGTTTTACAAACACTTATCATCTCAAGGATTGCGTAAGAGCTGAGTTGTACCAATGTAAATTCCCATGTCTATAAATGATCAAATTTAATAAAAGAATAAGTTCTTTTTCACATTGCATATGAATTTTTTAAGAAATGTTTATGTACATTTTTTGAAATCTCAGTTATACTTTCTAGTATGTCGGACAGATTAAGGTTGGCTCTCTCACATAAGCAACCGCCTTTATTTTATCAGACGGATAAAATAAAGATGAGACCTGTTTAAAGTCAAAATCGTCAGACGGACGATTTAGAGTCATGACTTAAACGAAATGGTCGTATGAAAGATCTGCATCATATGGATGCTTTCAAAAGATCTAAGAGGATTTTGAAATCCTATCTGTCTTATGCGGGATGTGGGTCCAGAAGATTATTTGAGTAGTAAAAGGGACTCAAAGTCAGACATTGTGGTGTCTGGTTATCATCCTTACAACATCATTAAGACATACGCTCCCTGGGAAAGGAGTGATGTTGTAATACGTATTCATACTACGTATGCATTTTGACCATTGGGTTAGAATAGTAAGTGAGTTACTATTATGTGAGACCCAAAGACCACATGGGTCTTAACTCATTGCCCTTATGGACTCTAATTGGTTCCT
Organism: Scilla litardierei; assembly: GCA_030789695.1. NCBI lineage: Eukaryota > Viridiplantae > Streptophyta > Magnoliopsida > Asparagales > Asparagaceae > Scilla > Scilla litardierei. The sequence continues at coordinate 80,214,998 of CM061142.1, read as the reverse complement.
TTAGATTTGACTGGGTGATTGCTATCTTAGCATGTTACTTATGGACTATGGTCAATTCGGTCCGGCGGGGTATGTTAGAAAAGCAAGTCAAGTCAAGATCAAAAGGATCGCAAGAAGAGGAAGATTAATTTCATATTCACATTTGGACTTTAGAGATTCAAAGCTGGCCAGCCAATTGTAATCCAGATGGGATTCAATTGTTGAATATAAAGTATAAGAAATGTGAAGAAATAATCTGGGGTAAAGCATGCGTTGATCTACTCAACTTTGCACCTCGATGAGTGTTGTGTATCTCTAACAAGTGCACAACAGCGGACTCTATGCGCATGACGGTCACACGGTCTATTTCTCAGTATGATAAACAAAAGAGTTAAAGGAAAAGATATTTCCTTGCAATCCCCACAAGTGTGAGTGGGAGATGTTGGATATGGACGACATGAATACACCCATGAGGGGATGTATGAGGGTATACGGACCTCAGATGTCGCATGCACAAAAGCGAACGCGGAGGGAACCTTTTCTCGTGTGAAGAGGACCACTCGATAAGTTGAAAAAGCCACTCGATAAGTGGAAAAAGTCAATTTATAAGTGCATAAAGGCACTCGATAAGTGAATGAAGAAGAGGATAAGTAAAAGGGCTAATATAGGCTAATAAGCTTATAATTGGTTATTTCCTACAATAACTACCCCTAAAGCCTATAAATAGGACCCAAGGGTATGCCTTTTACAACATTCCATCCATGCCATAAGTTTGCAAAAGGCATCTTATGTTCTTCTTCTCCCTTCCATTAAAATCCTCTTCTAGATAGAGATTTAGACGGTGAAACTCTGCTTCGATCCTCCGTGACGAATTATCGACCGTTGTGGCGAATCCGAGGGCAAAGTTCAGAGACTACGGTGCCGCATACGCAAACGTAGGTCTCTACTTTATTATTCGATCCTAACGTCGTTGTTTTGATAGGATCCAACATCCCGGAGTCGCCGCGCCACCACACGTCGCCATAGGCCACCGCCGTAGCAGCTGACCGCCGCCCCCGAGCCCCGCTGCTTCGCCGCCGACAAACGACGAAGCCCCGCTTCCTCCGCTGCGTGCATGTTCAAGAGAGAGGGTAGGTAAGGTGTAACGACTGGTTTTCTTGTATCTGGATTTATTATATTATAATATATGTTATGGTGGATTTTCTCCTCGTGTGTGGTTTCCGTCTCCGTAACTTTCATTTTCGATCGTTTCGTCGTATTTTCTCGCTTCTTCCTTTGGATCGTCGATTTCGAAGTATGTCATTCGTGACGGACTTCATAACGGTCATATCTTACTAATAGATCAAGCCTAGGAGTCTTAGGAATCGATCCCGGAGCTTCGCGCTCCGTATCGAAACTTTTGGTGCTTATTAGCCGGTGTAAGAAGGGGCACCGACCGACTAGATGACAATCCAGTCGGTCGGCAATCCTTCTTGGACCGACTAGTTTGACTTTCTAAATTGTTCAGGAGCTACTGTTTATCGTTAGTCGGTCTAAGAACGTTGGTTGACCGACTAGGTTGCAAACTAGTCGGTCGGCAATGCTTCTTTAACCGACTAACTCTTCAACTAATTTTTAGTATCAATACTGTTTACTCTTAGTCGGTCTAAGTTCATCTTCCGACCGACTAGTTGTTAAACTAGTCGGTTAAGTTTTGTACTCAGACCGACTAACTCTTAGTTCAGGTTTTTGCCTGTAGCTACTGTTTACTCTTAGTCGGTCTAAGAACGTTCATCGACCGACTAGATGTTAAACTAGTCGGTCAGTATTTGTTCTCCGACCGAATAAATCTAAATCCTAATTTTCGTCTGAGCTACTGTTTACACTTAGTCGGTCTACGTTGGTCGACCGACCGACTAGTTGCCAAACTAGTCGGTCAGTGGTTGTTCTTTGACCGACTAACTAGTGCTGTAAACCCTAGTTTTGCCCTAGCCGCCACCAAACTCTATAAATACCCCACCAAACGTTTTCTTCTTCTCCCTCACGACCTAAAACCCTAATTTCTCCCCCATTGAGCCCCCATCTTCCTCCAAGCTTCATTCCTTCATTCCAAGCCCTAAATCCATCATCCAAACCATCCATTCACTCACCCTACCTCTCATCTCCCCCAAATCTCCATCAAACCCCCAAAATCCACCTTCAAACCCATTTCTCCAGATTTTTCCCCCATTTCCAGATCTGAGCCGGATCGTCCTTCCGTCGCCGTGGTTGTTCGGCATCGCTCCTCCGTCTCTTCACGGTAATACTCGATTCCTTTAGTTTAAGCTTAACCCCCATTGACATGTGTGAAACCCTAATAAAATGGATTATTAGAAAGTTAGGGTTCTAATAAGAAATCAATTTAGAATCATTGTTCTAATGATTGTTTTGCCATAACAGTGATCTATTCCGTAGTTAGCTTGTGACGATCTTCATTGCTCGTCAACCCCGGTATCAGGCAAGTGAAACTTGCATCTCTTGATTTGGGCCATGTCTTAGGCCATTTACCTTGCTTTAGCGTAAAAGGGACTAAACGTTGAAAGGATAGCCGTTTAGACGCCATTGACCTAGCTTGACAACGAAGCTTGGTTCGTCACCCTCATCATGCTTGTATGTCATACTTATATTCAATTAACGATACACGAATATGTTCATGTCATTGCATTTTGCCTGACACGTTTAAATTAAATTAACGGTACGCAGTTGTATGTTCCTGGCATTGCAAATTGATTTGTCATCGTGATTGCGTAGCACACGCTACAACACTAGTATTTTCCTGGCTCGTGTTCCAGAAGCGAGCCCTGTAGTTGGAAACCCCAACGCTCGACACATATGGGTGGGGTAAGAGATAAGCGGACTGAGCCCCGAGTTGGCCTGATCCGCCACTCCGGCCAGCAGGCGAAATCTCTAGTGTTTAATAGTGATAGAGATAAGCGGACTGAGCCACGAGTGGCCAGCAGGTGGACTCTCTATGCACTAAGTAATAAGTGATAAGTGATAAGTGATAAGTGTTTAATAGTGATAGAGATAAGCGGACTGAGCCACGAGTGGCCAGCAGGTGGACTCTCTATGCACTAAGTGATAAGTGTTAAATGATAAGTGATTAGTGATTTGGTAGCTTTTGCTACATTGTGCATGCTTGCCTCTCTTTTAAACTGTTGCATCATACTTAACTGCCATGTCATTGCTTAATGTTACAAGTGCTAGGTTGTTAGTTACTTTCAGTTTCCTTGCTCAAGTCTTTCAGACTTGCTGACATGTGCCCCTTTCTCTTTTGGGTGACGCATGTTAGACCTTGAGCCCGAGGCACTTGCTGAGGGTGAGTTGTTTGCGGACGTCGAGCTTGCGCCCGAGTTGGGCGAGGACTTCGTGGACACTGGGGATCAGTCTTAATGTTTACGTCTAGTTTTGTTAGATCTTTTGGGTTGTCGGTGCGTGGCACCTAGTTGATACTCTGTTTTATTCGGCTTTTGTTTGGCCTTGTTCTGGGCCTTTAGACTCTTTCTTTTAGCCTGGTGGCTTTTCTGCGATGTTGAATATTTTGTGGACAAACTGTGGGATTGGTATTTCTTATCCGTCTCATTATTATTATTATTATTGTTTCGTTTGCAATTACAGGGACCTGCTTATACTAAATTTACGCTTATCGGGTTTGGGGCTTCACAGCTCCACTCTCGTGCGGACCTTTTCACGTCTCGCCTCCATTTCAGGGAAGCGGGTCGTGACAGGTTTTAGTGGTGGCCCATGCAGGTCATTGTGTAACTGCAATTACCGGGATAACGATAATAATATTAGAATGTCCAACAAATAAATTCGACATCTGAGCCCTAAGCTATGAGTCTAATTGTTTCGTTTTCTGTGTCATTAGATGGCAGGAAGGCGAATCACCCGTGGTGGTGGTAGTGGTGCTCCCTCATGACGAGGAGCCTGAGCGGGAGCCCACTAGTGGAGAGATGATGCGGATGATGATGCAGATGATGCAGGTCCAGCAGGGTGTGCTTCTGCAGGTACAGAATGCTCCGGTGACTCGAGCTGCTCGGGTAGTGGAAGCCCCTCGCCCTGAGCCTGGGGCGAAGCAGTTTAGAGAGCTGGGTCCTGCATATTTTGATGGAACCGAGGGTCCACTAGCTGCTGATGAATGGATGAGGAATATTGAGGACAATCTGAAGATGTCCAAGGTCAACGAAGTTGGTTGGGTTGACTTGGCGAAGCGCCAGCTGAGGGATAACGCCAGGAATTGGTGGGATGCTGAAGAAAAGATGTTGGTGGAACCGATCGTCTGGGCTACCTTCAAGGCCAGATTTGATAGTGAGTTCTTTCCAAAAGCTGCCAGGGAAGAGATGCTGCAGCGTTTTATCGATCTGAAGCAAGGAGGCTCGTCGGTGGACCGGTATCACCAAGACTTCATGAGGCTGAGTCGGTTTGCACCGAAGATGGTGCAGGACGCTGAGGAGAGAGCTCAGAGGTTCCTGCAGGGGTTTGCTTCGGAGCTCCAGAGTTTTGTGACCTCTTCTGACCAGGAATCTTATCAGAAGGTTCTGGTAGCAGCCAAGAGGCAGGAGCTGCTCGTGAACCAGAGGAGGGGGTCTATTGTTGGTGCTGGGAAGAGGCCTGTGGAACAGGCAAGAGCTATGGTTAGACCTGGATTCAGGCCGAACCAGCCTGTTCAGTTTAAGAGGCCAGTAGGGCCTGTTCGGAGGACTTACCATTTCTGTGGCAAGGAGGGCCATATCAAGGAATCGTGTAGGAAGTTCCTGGGGCAATGCATTGCTTGTGGAGATCCCGCCCATGCTCTCAGGGAGTGCCTGAGGCTGAAGCAGCCTTGGAGGACACCTATTGCTGCCCCGCCGTTGCAGCAGAGAGCCCCGGTGCCCGCTGGTCGTGGGGTACCCCTTGTTCCGCAAGGGCATGCCTTTCGGCAGGCTGCTCCGCCGAGGAGGCAGGCGTTTCTGATGACCGAGGAGGAGGTTTTGGCCATGGATGAGGTCATAGCAGGTAACTTCCGAACTAGTCGTTCTTTCCTAAATTAGTTGATTGTTAAAATTATGTTGGTTGTTTGTGTATGAATGTTGCTACGGTGAGATTTGATTGATTAGACTGTTTGTTAGGTGTGGTTTTGGTTTGCACGTTTCCTGCCCGAGTCCTCTTTGACTCAGGTGCATCGATGTGCATTTTGGCACAGAGCTTCGTGGAGAAGCATTCCTTGTCGACATCCCCTCTCTCCAAGAGTTGGAACATCGTTACAGGGAATGGAGTAGTCACGGTGCATCGTGGGTGCAGTCCTTGCTCTGTGGTGGTTTGTGGACATGAGCTTTATGCTGATTTTATTGTCCACAACATCACCAACTACGATGCGGTCTTTGGGATGGATTGGCTTGCGAGCTTCTATGCTACGATTGACTGTCGGAGAAAGAAGGTGGTGTTCGAGATTCCCGGACATCCAGTATTTGAGTTCAGTCGTGGTAGCAGTTCGCTTGGTCCTGTCAGATTTCGGGCCAGGCCGGTGGAGGCTGTGGCTATGCAGATGGAGCTGGAGTGGCCAGCTGTGGTGCGTGATTTTGGCGACGTCTTCCCCGAGGAGATGTCTGGTTTGCCGCCTGGTCGAGCTTTAGAGTTTTCTATTGATCTTATCCCAGGTGCGCAGCCGATTTCGAAGGCGCCGTATCGTATGGCACCTGCAGAATTGGAAGAGTTGCGGAAGCAATTGGATGAGCTTATGCAGAAGGGTTACATCAATCCTAGTGTGTCTCCGTGGGGAGCACCGGTGTTGTTGGTAAAGAAGAAGGATGGTTCGCGTCGCATGTGCGTGGACTATCGGGAATTGAATGCGGTGACCATTAAGAATAAATACCCGTTACCTCGCATCGATGATATTTTTGATCAGCTCGGAGGTTCGAGGGTGTATTCTAAATTGGATTTGAGGAGTGGTTACCATCAGTTGAAGGTGAGGAAGGATGATGTCCCGAAGACAGCGTTCAGGACGAAGTATGGACACTATGAGTTTGTGGTTATGCCTTTCGGCGTAACTAACGCGCCCGCAGTTTTCATGAATTTGATGAACCTGATTTTCTACGACTTTTTGGATAAGTTCGTCGTTATCTTTATTGACGACATTCTGATCTATTCGAAGTCGGTGGAAGAGCATGCCTCGCACTTGAGGACGGTATTGGAGATTCTAAGGAAGCATCGGTTGTATGCTAAATTTTCGAAGTGCGAGTTTTGGCTGGATAGAGTTGCTTTTCTCGGGCATGTGGTGACTGGAGATGGTATTTCTGTGGATCCCGAGAAGAATAGGGCCATCAGGGAGTGGCCCGTTCCGTCGTCAGCGTCTGAGATTCGGAGTTTCCTTGGGCTTGCTGGTTATTATCGGCGTTTCATTAAGGACTTTTCTCGTATTGCTGAGCCGATGACCAGGTTGACGCGGAAGGATGTTGCTTTTGTTTGGTCGGGTGATTGTGAGAATGCTTTTGGCGTCCTGCGGGAGAGGTTGACGACTGCCCCTATTCTTGTCGTGCCTGATCGCAGCGGTGGATTTGAGATCTTTTGTGATGCATCTGGCAAGGGTCTAGGTTGTGTGTTGCATCAGCATGGGCATGTTGTGGCGTATGCGTCTCGTCAGCTTAAGGTTCATGAGAAGAATTATCCGACGCATGATTTGGAGTTGGCTGTCGTTGTGTTTGCTCTTAAGATTTGGAGGCACTTCCTGCTGAGTGAGAAAGTGAAGATTTTCACCGATCACAAAAGCTTGAAGTATATTTTTACTCAGAAGGAGCTCAACATGCGACAGCGCCGATGGTTGGAGCTTATGGCAGATTATGATATTGACTTGCAGTTTCACCCTGGCAAGGTGAATGTGGTTCCCGATGCGCTGAGTAGGCTTCCAGCGGTGATGATTTTGACCTCGCGGTGGAGATTGCAGCAGGATTTTTGTGAGTCTGGGATTGAGATTGTTCTTCCTGGAGAGGCTTCTTCGTTGATGTACATGCAGGTGCAGTCAACGATCGCGGATCGGGTTAAGGCAAGTCAGGCCGGAGATCCGAAATTGGTAAAGATTCGGGAGCAGGTGGAAGCCGGTCTGCGGACTGACTTTTTGATTCATGAGGATGGCTCACTGAGGTTTGGAGCCAGGTTGTGTGTGCCGGCTGGGGATGTTAGAGAGGAGTTGATGGTGGAGGCACACAGTTCGCCGTATTCTGTGCATCCTGGTGGCACCAAGATGTACCAGGATCTTCGTCTGAATTATTGGTGGCATGGCATGAAAAGGAGTGTGGCTCGGGGTGTAGCCAAGTGTTTGGTTTCCCAGCAAGTGAAGGCGGAGCATCAGCGTACGGCCGGGTTGCTACAACCACTTCCGATTCCGGAGTGGAAGTGGCAACACATCACTATGGACTTCGTGACTGGACTACCCCGGAGTCCGAAGCAGAATGACGCGATTTGGGTGATCGTAGATCGATTGACCAAATCCGCGCACTTTATTCCATTCCGAGTGGGACAGTCCACTGAGGCGCTAGCAAGGAGATATATGGAGGAGGTTGTGCGACTTCATGGAGTCCCCGTGAGTATCGTGTCTGACAGAGACACGAGGTTCACATCTCAGTTCTGGCAGAGTTTGCAGAAGAGCTTGGGTACGCGTCTGAGTTTCAACACGGCGTACCATCCGCAGACGGGTGGCCAGTCCGAGAGGACGATTCAGATTTTGGAAGACATGCTGAGAGCGTGCATGTTGGATTTCAAGGGTTCGTGGGAGGACCACCTGCACTTGGTGGAGTTCTCTTACAACAACAGCTTCCAGGCGAGTATTGGCATGGCGCCTTTCGCCGCTCTTTATGGGAGGAAATGTCGATCGCCATTGAGTTGGGATGATGTTGGTGATCGGGAGTTGTTGGGACATGAGATGATTGTGGAGGCCGTAGATATCGTCAGGAGTATTCGGGAGAGGTTGAGGATTGCTCAGGACCGTTTTAAGCATTGGGCGGATGCTAAGCGTCGTCCTTTGGGGTTTCAACCGGGCGATCATGTGTTTCTGAGGATTTCCCCGAATCGTGGTGTGATTCGTTTCGGGAAGCGTGGGAAGTTGAGCCCGCGATACATTGGTCCATTTGACGTTTTGGAGAGGGTTGGCGAGGTAGCTTATCGCTTGGCCTTGCCGCCGTCTTTGGAAGGAGTTCACAATGTTTTCCATGTGTCGCAGCTTCGTCGATACATTAGCGATCCGTCTCATGCCGTGGATTTCTCGGAGATCACCGTTTGCCCAGATTTGACGTATGACCAGCATCCAGTGCAGATTCTGGACAGGCGTCAGAAGTCACTTCGGAACAAGGTCGTCGATCTTGTTAGAGTGATGTGGCGGCACGGTTCGCCGGGAGAGTCTACTTGGGAAAGGGAAGATGAGATGCGAGAGCGTTTCCCGCTTTTGTTTCCGGACACGTGAGTGTTTGGAAATTCCGAGGACGGAATTTTTCTTAAGTTGGGGAGGATGTAACGACTGGTTTTCTTGTATCTGGATTTATTATATTATAATATATGTTATGGTGGATTTTCTCATCGTGTGTGGTTTCCGTCTCCGTAACTTTCATTTTCGATCGTTTCGTCGTATTTTCTCGCTTCTTCCTTACGATCGTCGATTTCGAAGTATGTCATTCGTGACGGACTTCATAACGGTCATATCTTACTAATAGATCAAGCCTAGGAGTCTTAGGAATCGATCCCGGAGCTTCGCGCTCCGTATCGGAACTTTTGGTGCTTATTAGCCGGTGTAAGAAGGGGCACCGACCGACTAGATGACGATCCAGTCGGTCGGCAATCCTTCTTGGACCGACTAGTTTGACTTTCTAAATTGTTCAGGAGCTACTGTTTATCGTTAGTCGGTCTAAGAACGTTGGTTGACCAACTAGGTTGCAAACTAGTCGGTCGGCAATGCTTCTTTAACCGACTAACTCTTCAACTAATTTTTAGTATCAGTACTGTTTACTCTTAGTCGGTCTAAGTTCATCTTCCGACCGACTAGTTGTTAAACTAGTCGGTTAAGTTTTGTACTCAGACCGACTAACTCTTAGTTCAGGTTTTCGCCTGTAGCTACTGTTTACTCTTAGTCGGTCTAAGAACGTTCATCGACCGACTAGATGTTAAACTAGTCGGTCAGTATTTGTTCTCCGACCGACTAAATCTAAATCCTAATTTTCGTCTGAGCTACTGTTTACACTTAGTCGGTCTACGTTGGTCGACCGACCGACTAGTTGCCAAACTAGTCGGTCAGTGGTTGTTCTTTGACCGACTAACTAGTGCTGTAAACCCTAGTTTTGCCCTAGCCGCCACCAAACTCTATAAATACCCCACCAAACGTTTTCTTCTTCTCCCTCACGACCTAAAACCCTAATTTCTCCCCCATTGAGCCCCCATCTTCCTCCAAGCTTCATTCCTTCATTCCAAGCCCTAAATCCATCATCCAAACCATCCATTCACTCACCCTACCTCTCATCTCCCCCAAATCTCCATCAAACCCCCAAAATCCACCTTCAAACCCATTTCTCCAGATTTTTCCCCCATTTCCAGATCTGAGCCGGATCGTCCTTCCGTCGCCGTGGTTGTTCGGCATCGCTCCTCCGTCTCTTCACGGTAATACTCGATTCCTTTAGTTTAAGCTTAACCCCCATTGACATGTGTGAAACCCTAATAAAATGGATTATTAGAAAGTTAGGGTTCTAATAAGAAATCGATTTAGAATCATTGTTCTAATGATTGTTTTGCCATAACAGCAATCTATTCCGTAGTTAGCTTGTGACGATCTTCATTGCTCGTCAACCCCGGTATCAGGCAAGTGAAACTTGCATCTCTTGATTTGGGCCATGTCTTAGGCCATTTACCTTGCTTTAGCGTAAAAGGGACTAAACGGTGAAAGGATAGCCGTTTAGACGCCATTGACCTAGCTTGACAACGAAGCTTGGTTCGTCACCCTCATCATGCTTGTATGTCATACTTATATTCAATTAACGGTACGCGAATATGTTCATGTCATTGCATTTTGCCTGACACGTTTAAATTAAATTAACGGTACGCAGTTGTATGTTCTTGGCATTGCAAATTGATTTGTCATCGTGATTGTGTAGCACACGCTACAACACTAGTATTTTCCTGGCTCGTGTTCCAGAAGCGAGCCCTGTAGTTGGAAACCCCAACGCTCGACACATATGGGTGGGGTAAGAGATAAGCGGACTGAGCCCCGAGTTGGCCTGATCCGCCACTCCGGCCAGCAGGCGAAATCTCTAGTGTTTAATAGTGATAGAGATAAGCGGACTGAGCCACGAGTGGCCAGCAGGTGGACTCTCTATGCACTAAGTAATAAGTGATAAGTGATAAGTGATAAGTGTTTAATAGTGATAGAGATAAGCGGACTGAGCCACGAGTGGCCAGCAGGTGGACTCTCTATGCACTAAGTGATAAGTGTTAAATGATAAGTGATTAGTGATTTGGTAGCTTTTGCTACATTGTGCATGCTTGCCTCTCTTTTAAACTGTTGCATCATACTTAACTGCCATGTCATTGCTTAATGTTACAAGTGCTAGGTTGTTAGTTACTTTCAGTTTCCTTGCTCAAGTCTTTCAGACTTGCTGACATGTGCCCCTTTCTCTTTTGGGTGACGCATGTTAGACCTTGAGCCCGAGGCACTTGCTGAGGGTGAGTTGTTTGCGGACGCCGAGCTTGCGCCCGAGTTGGGCGAGGACTTCGTGGACACTGGGGATCAGTCTTAGTGTTTACGTCTAGTTTTGTTAGATCTTTTGGGTTCTCGGTGCGTGGCACCTAGTTGATACTCTGTTTTATTCGGCTTTTGTTTGGCCTTGTTCTGGGCCTTTAGACTCTTTTTTTTAGCCTGGTGGCTTTTCTGCGATGTTGAATATTTTGTGGACAAACTGTGGGATTGGTATTTCTTATCCGTCTCATTATTATTATTATTATTGTTTCGTTTGCAATTACAGGGACCTGCTTATACTAAATTTACGCTTATCGGGTTTGGGGCTTCACAGCTCCACTCTCGTGCGGACCTTTTCACGTCTCGCCTCCATTTCAGGGAAGCGGGTCGTGACATAAGGATATACGGGGTTTTTAATATAAATACGTATAAACATATTTTCGCGTATTTAAATAATTAGATAAATATGGGTTTATTGGTTTTTAATTAATAATAAATAATATAGGGATCGGAAAAATGTGAGACCACCTCTAGAAAATCAGAAATGACATTCTGGACCCAATGACACTAGTTTCATCTCAATCGGACGCTAAGATTTCCCAGAATTAATTTTTAAGCCTAAAAGTTAAATTGGTTATTTTCATTCAAAAATCTATAACTTATTATTTTCACGTAAACTAATATATGAGAAAAATATATGTTAAAGTACTCTTCGAGACGGTCATTTCGACAGCTTATTTGCGACTTTCCGAAGCAGATTGCATCCAGAATAAATTATTGAATAATTACAAACTTAATTAAAAATTAGTTTTTAAACCTATTTTGAACTTTTAAAAATTATAAAAATTACTACAAGCTTCCGAAAAATATTCCCTCTTACAGTAAAATTATTTTAATTATATCTAGCTTAAAGAAAAATTTAGAACACTTTTAGACGACGTTTCAGTCTGTTATAAAATCAAAACGATCGATTAAATAAATAGAAATAGGGTAGCCTGTAACTGATGAGTTTTTATATTTGCAGGTACCAATTCTCGTGCACCAGCATCTTTAAAAAGCTCTAGCTCCAATCTCGTCTTACCACGACGATCTCAAAAAGAGTAAGTCATTCTAATTCTATCTTTAGAAATTTGGATAGTGTACTCGTATGGACTTAGGACCTGTCATTTAGTCTCAGAAAAGCTTTTGACTTGAACCAACGATTAGAGACCTAATTGACTAATCAATAGTGGAAAGATCAACAGACTGAACTGATATAGTGCACTTTATGGAATTAAAAATCATAGTTGTTGGACTTCAAAGCATTGCTCAGGACTAAATTGAGATAGTGCACTTTTATGAAAATTGGATATCATAGTTGTTGGACTTCAATGCATTGCTCAGGACTGATATTCTCTGTTGAGGCTTCTGCCTTGACTTTTCAGCATGCAAATACCATATATATGTATGTGTTGTACTCATTGTTGGATGTACGAAATGATGGCCTATGAGGCCATACGGATACGGATATGGATACGGACACGGATACTGATATAAATGTGAAATATGATACAACATGGGTTATGGGGTAGTCTTGAGCTACGTAGTGTGCGGGAGTGACTGGGTCCACCCGTATTTGGTAAGCTGTACCATCACCCTAAAGGGGATGGTAGGTAGATATTCCACGAGTTGCTCCGTGGGATGGGTGCACTTCTGGTTGCATATCGTACACTCGAGCTAAGACTGTTGCACTAGCTGATTGATACAGGGCCCATGAGGCCATATTGATACGAACACTGATATGAACATTGGACTATGATAATACACAGGATACGTGGTAGTCTTGAGCTATGAAGTGTGCGGGAGTGACCGGGTCCACCCTTATTAGTTAAGCTGTACCATCACCCTGCAGGAATGGTAGGTAGATATTCCACGAGTTGCTCCGTGGGATGGGTGCACTTCTGGTTGCATATCGTACACTCGAGCCAAGGCTGATGCACTAGTTTGATTGCTGTATTGTACTCATGGTTGTTTGTACATTACGGAAAACACTATTGGGCCCTTGGGCATTTACGGAGCACATTTACTGAGAACACTATTGGGCCTTCAGGCATTTATGGAGCACATTACAGAACACACTATTGGGCCTTCGGGCATTTACAGAGCACACTATTGGGCCTTTGCGGCATTTAAGACTGATGCACTAATTTGATTAATGTACACTAGTTAGTTGATACTATTTTTCAGTCACGACTACTACTATTCTACGGACTAAGTCAAGACTACTCGAACGTGATAGAACGGTTTAATAATGAGCGGTCTTGAATTACGACTGAATCAGTGTCTAGAAAGGAATGGGAAGGGGGTTGGTCAACCAAGGGACTTGTTCCTGCGGTCTTTGAAGTGACCTGTGCCTTCAAGCCCTGACTGACTGGCTGATTTGGAAGTTAAGTTAGACTTCTTATTATTAGGCCCGCCTACACTATTAGATAGCCAAACAACGCTCACCTCTCTAAGTGTTGCTACAACCACCTGGATATCTAACTATCGTCATCACATTGTCTATGGTCGAAATATTGTTGCTACCATATGCCATGTCACAGTTATCACTCTTATACTTACACAGTCACCTTTACATACAGTTACCAGTACTTTACTTATTCTCTTACATACCTGTCTGCCCATACTTTACTTTTCGCACCTGCATGACCATCTTTTGTTTACTATAGTTTGTTCCATACTTTTGCACTACTTTATTTCTATTGCTAGAATTGTTGTGACTTACCTACGGTTCCATCTCTGTGGCACCGCAGACGACGTACATATGGAGGCAGATGCTCTAGAGTTAATAGCGCCAGAATTTGACCATGAGTCTGCAGCTTTCAGAGTTATTTCCAGTTGTATTTACTTTCCTTCATGTACGATTGTTGGACCATTTTTGTACAATATGGATGTAATAATTGGACACTATTTGGGTATTTTTGTACATCTCTGCATCGTGGCTATTTTGTTTTCACTGGTTAAATGCAGGACCTGCGCAAATATCCAAAAGTAACGGGCCCGGGAATCGGGTCGTTACAGCTTTGGTGGCCCACGCAGGTCCGCGCTACCTACCTCGTGAACAATATAGCAAGATCAGGGTGTACAGTATAAAAATACTCAAATAGAACTCTCGAGTACAGGATGTCTCGAGTGTTCACCTGTATTGGTTATACGGGTGAAGCGTCCTTATTACTATCTTAGGACTTCCTTGATTCCCATCACACTTCCTTTAACTTGATGACCTTTCGATTGACCTTGAACTCTAGCCACGTCTATTTTAAGGAGGGTAGCTCGACAACGGAAGTGAATTGAAGGACAAAGTGTTGGAGGATGATGCTAAAGGATTTGAGACGAGCCAAACCTGACGTACAAATGTAGGCTGTTACGTCTTCTTGAGATCGTATTTCTATTCTAAACCATACTCTCATCTTGTGCCCATGAGACGTATCTTCTTCCCGCCTACCATCTCTCCTCCTCTTTATTGCCGTTTGTCCTCTTCCTCACCTCGAGCCCCGGTCCCGCCTAACCTAGCCCACCCACTGACGACTTTCGGTGCCCCTCTTAAAGCCCATCTCTTCTTCACCAAGCCACCCCGTGGTTTCCTATACGCCTCGGCGCACCCACTCCTCCTCCCGGCCTCTTCTCCAAGCGAACTCGAATTCCTTCGGCCTCACCCGAAGCTCTGCCAGCTCCACCCCACATCGGAGGCCCTCACCATGGATCGACAGCCAGTCGCAGCCCTCGCCGTCATGGACCCGCAGCCGCCAATGGCCCACCGACGACCTTTGGGGTCTGTTGGGTTTAGCAGCAACCCTCGCCGCCACCCTTGCTTTGGCCGTGTGGTCGGGATATTGGGAACCCGCCGCTCTTGGCATTATTTGGAGCTCCTTTTTCTGGTTCTTCCCCTTGAGCTGCCCCGCTTCGATTCCCTCTTAAAGCCGCTCCTTCGTGTTTGTGGGTTCGTGAGTTTTTGGTTGTTGAATTGCTTAGGGCTGATGGTAATAACCATAGATATCGACCAATGGTGTTGGCAAGCAGTATTATTGGGATTGGGTATCGGCTTGCTTTTGGCCTTAAGTGTTGAAATTGGATGCTAGTCTTGTGCTCGGATTTGGGAGACAGCTATGTTGCTGGCTTATTGTTGGATGTTGTGGAGATTGCTGGAAATAGTGGTAGCAATGATCTTGATCCTTGAGAGTTGGCTTTATATCTGCCTTTTGGTGTCGATCTGGATAGTGGCTTGTAATTGGGTAGCAATGCAGATGATATCTTTTGTGCTCGGCTGGTTAAGTTGTAACAGCACGGATGTACTAGGTTTAGCCCTTACGTTTATGTATGCTATGGCGATGACTTATATGATTAAGATCCAGACCCAGTAGTCATCATGAGTTGAAAATTTTAGACGTTATGTTCTTCTTTATGGTGTGGTTTAAATAGCTTGCTACTGACTTATCACCTCAGGTTCCAAGTTCGAACAGATGCCCTCATCTTAATAGTTCTTCTTTTCATGTAATGCCATTATCTCATCTTGGGCTACTTAAGAAGTCAGAGTAACTATTGTGATGATACTAGGTTTCGAAACTAGTTACGGAAGCTATGGTGATGTCAATAATAACATTTCTTATTTTCTTGATGCTATGATATCACATTTCATGTTATTTACAACCTATTTTACTAGATTAGTATCTTTTCTATCATTTATTTGCTTGAGCTTCTTCATAACATCAATTATCTATTTTAAAAATATTTTTTAAATTCCGAGGACGGAATTATTTTAAGGTGGGTAGGATGTAACGACCTGTTTTCATCAAGACAAACTATTTACGTATTTGACCAATTTTTCAATTTTTAAACTATTTTATAATGGTTTGTCAGGAGTTTTACTGATTTCAAAAATTTCTTATAAAAATATTTTGAAGTACCAGACTAGTTATGGAGTATTTTAGTAAGATCGGATTTCAACAAATACTCAAAAACATTTCTGATAAAATTCATTTTCAGTTATTACCGTTTTGACTTAATGAATTTATTTTCTATACAAACAATATCAAAATGATTTCAAACTTTTACAGTAACATTCAATGATCATTTAGGGCTTCCCATATTTATTTCGCAATTTTCTGAAGTCAAATCAATAGAGAACCCCAAATCCGCTTTCTAAACGTTTTGTCCTAAAACTGGTATTTCTGTAACTCAAACCCTGAAACGGATCTCGTATTCACGATCCTCGCGACGATACGAACCCGTGGCTATATTTTCATAATTTTTCGGAGTCGTTTCATCCCAAGGATAAAATCGTATTTCTACTATTTTACAAATTACGTATTTACTTTTACTATTTATCTTTACCTAACAAAATTACCTAAACAATTACGTTTATCATTTTGATACGTCTCCCGTAAGCAACCCATGTGTTTCATGGGTTAGCTTGAATTCTATACTTAGTCTAAAGAAAGCATTTATTACCTACCTAATTAGTTAATTACACTGACTAAGTATTAATTGCATACCTATAATAATAATTTTTGTTTATTATTTAAACCCCCTAACCCTTCGTTTATTAACCGCTAACCTATCCCCCTAACCTATCTTCCCCAGGCTATTACCTTCGTATGAAAACCCAAACCCTCTTCAAATTTTGTTCTCTCCCAAGCCCGAGCTCTCGCACCTCAGCCCGGACCCAACCCACGCCTCATCTCCTCCGACCCCAACCCATCGCCGTACATGCTCGGAACACCTCGCCTCGAGCTCCGATCACCCCCAACGCCTTGCTGCTGCCCCCAACCCGCGACTTTGCCCACGCCTCCACACCGCCTTCAACCCGAAGTCCCCCGTGCTCCTTCGGATCCCAAGCCCCAAGCCCGCCATCGCAGCTCCCCTCAACGGCGACCTGTCACCCTCACCCTCTCACTCTCCCTACTGCTCCTTAGGGTCGACGCTGGCGAGTGCCGCTGCCTCACCGCCTGAGTTCTGCCCTCGAGCTCGCCGTTTCCCCGAAGACCCTGCCGTCAAGCTCCACCGGAACGTCTCCGAGCTCCCATACGCTCAGCCATCGTCGAAGCTCCGACGAGCCCGCAACAGCTCCGCCACCGCTGCTCCGTGCATCTAGCGGCGACCCCCGTTCACCCCGACCCCGCTTCCCTCCGCTCCTCCGACGAGCAACTCACCAAGCCCGCTAAACCCTCAACGCCGCCGTCAGTGAGCTCCAATGCTCGAGCGTCGCCATGAGCCTTGCCCGCAAGCTCTCCGCCTCCAAGCAGCGACACCGCCTCCGCTCTTTCGAATCACTATCGAAGCTCCTCGCACGGCCCCCTCCGCCGTGGCGATGCCTGAAGCTCTAACGAAAGCCTCAAGGACACCGCCTCCTCCGTGTCTCCCTCGCCTGACCTCGCTGCTCCGACTACCGCTCCTGGAGTCGCTGCGCCACCACACGTCGCCATAGGCCACCGCCGTAGCAGCTAACCACCGCCCCCGAGCCCCGCCGCTTCGCCGCCGACGAACGACGAAGCCCCGCTTCCTCCGCTGCGTGCATGTTCAAGAGAGAGGGTAGGTAAGGATATACGGGGTTTTTAATATAAATACGTATAAACATATTTTTGCGTATTTAAATAATTAGATAAATATGGGTTTATTGGTTTTTACTTAATAATAAATAATATAGGGATCGGAAAAATATGAGACCACCTCTGGAAAATCAGAAATGAGACCCAATGGCACTAGTTTCGTCTCAATCGGATGCTTAGATTTCCCAGAATTAATTTTTAAGCCTAAAAGTTAAATTGGTTATTTTCATTCAAAAATCTATAACTTATTATTTTCACGTAAACTAATATATGAGAAAAATATATGTTAAAGTACTCTTCGAGACGGTCATTTCGACAGCTTATTTGCGACTTTCCGATGCAGATTGCATCCAGAATAAATTATTGAATAATTACGTACTTAATTAAAAATTAGTTTTTAAACCTATTTTGAACTTTTAAAAATTATAAAAATTACTACAAGCTTCCGAAAAATATTCCCTCTTACAGTAAAATTATTTTAATTATATCTAGCTTATAGAAAAATTTAGAACACTTTTAGACGACGTTTCAGTCTGTTATAAAATCAAAACGACCGATTAAATAAATAGAAATAGGGTAGCCTGTAACTGATGAGTTTTTATATTTGCAGGTACCAATTCTCGTGCACCAGCATCTTTAAAAAGCTCTAGCTCCAATCTCGTCTTACCCCGACGATCTCAAAAAGAGTAAGTCATTCTAATTCTATCTTTAGAAATCTGGATAGTGTACTCGTATGGACTTAGGACCTGTCATTTAGTCTCAGAAAAGCTTTTGACTTGAACCAACGATTAGAGACCTAATTGACTAATCAATAGTGGAATGATCAACGGACTGAACTGATATAGTGCACTTTATGGAATTAAAAATCATAGTTGTTGAACTTCAAAGTATTGCTCGGACTAAATTGAGATAGTACACTTTTATGGAATTAAAAATCATAGTTGTTGGACTTCAAAGCATTGCTCAGGACTAAATTGAGATAGTGCACTTTTATGGAAATTGGATATCATAGTTGTTGGACTTCAAAGCATTGCTCAGGACGGATATTCTCTGTTGAGGCTTCTGCCTTGACTTTTCAGCAAGCAAATACCATATATATGTATGTGTTGTACTCATTGTTGGATGTACGAAATGATGGGCCTATGAGGCCATACGGATACGGATATGGATACTGACACGGATACTGATATAAATGTGAAATGTGATACAACATGGGTTATGGGGTAGTCTTGAGCTACGTAGTGTGCGGGAGTGACTGGGTCCACCCGTAATTGGTAAGCTGTACCATCACCCTAAAGGGGATGGTAGGTAGATATTCCACGAGTTGCTCCGTGGGATGGGTGCACTTCTTGTAATGCCCTGCTAAGCTACTGCACAAGTACTAGAGAGGGGGTGAATAGTACTTTAAAATAATTAAGAGGCTAATTCCTAATTACCTTGCAAACTCTACCAATTAATGCGGAAATGCGGAATAGTAAATAATCGACAACAAATAAACAAGCGCAAACAAATGATATTTCTGGGTTCGGATCCACCCAAGTCTCCCCGACTTGTTCCCGGTGATCCTACGTCCCAAACACCCGGATCCCCTCCGGATACTCGAGTTAAAAACCCTAACTCAAAATTTCCACGATGAAATACTTATGAAAAACTTTCACAAGTCAAATCATACACAAAGAAATTTGTGACTCCCACAACCCGGGATCACAACCACTCTCACAACCGAGAGTGAACCAATTACAATATGAAAGTAAATGAAACAAAACTTCTTACCGACAAAATACATATGCCTTGAGTAATACTTACGAATTAGGGCAAAGATGATTTTGAGGAAGAAGAAGTGGCACCAAACCCTAGCTCCAAGATGTAGATCAGCGATGGAGAGCTATGAGGTTGTTGGTGACCTAGGATCAAGCACTTGGCTTGGAAGGCTTCACACTCAATGAATCTCTCTTTGGAAGTAAGAGTGGGAGAGATTCAAGAATGGAATGAATGAGCTTTGAATGAGAGTAAATGCTTTCTCTTTGATCTTTAAACTTCTCTTAATATCAGCCTTTAGTGCAATGAATGCAGCTCATCAAGTATATATAGGTTAGAGGAGAGAGAGAGAGAAAAATGTTTCAATTAAAGCTCCAATGGCTCTATTCTGAACCAAACTAGTCGGTCAAAGAACAACCACCGACCGACTAGTTCATCAACTAGTCGGTCGGTCAATTAACATGAACCGACTAAGTGGTGAACAGAGAATAGATCAAGTTCAGACTGACTAGAACTAGTCAGTCAAAGAAGAGTTGCTGACCGACTAGTTTCACAACTAGTCGGTCGGTGACTCAACTGAGACCGACTAAGAGATAAAACAATAGTCTGAACACAAAATAGATTTAGTCGGTCCAAGAGCAAAAGTTGACCGACTAGTTCATCAACTTGTCGGTCGCCAAATGAACTTAGACCGACTAACGAGAAACAGTAGCTCAGGTGAAAATTGGCATGTACAGTAGAAGCTCAACTAGTCGGTCAAAGAAGCATCACTGACCGAGTAGTTCACAAACTAGTCGGTCGGTGAGTCAACGTAGACCAACTAACTGTAAACAGTAAAGAGCTATGCATTGACTGACTGAAACTAGTCGGTCCAAGAAGGATTGCCGACCGACTAGATCACCATCTAGTCGGTTGGTTCTTCTTCTTGAACCAACTAACATGCATAAGAAGTCGCGAATCGAAGCGCGATGCTTCGGGAAAGTTTGTATGGACTTCTACTAATATCCTAGAGCTAAGATATGAGCGTTATGAAGATTTAAACCGTAAGACCTACTCAAGGCTTAACATTCTACGAAAGAAGCTTAAAAGACTATAAATAAAACTTGACGATACCGTCTTCAAAAGCTTCAATCGAATCTTCATGACTTCTAAAATGGTCTAAAAGCTTCAACGAAGCTTTAGGCATACGATCACGTGCTTTGAGAAGTCTTGAGACGTCGCTTGGGATGTTCATATGAATTTAGCGACGATCTCCATAACTGCGCTCACAAATTGTTAGTTCACGATATATTTATGTTTGTTCATCATCCAAAACCAAATCCGGGGAGTCCAATATCCAACATTCTCCCCCTTTTTGGTGATGACAACCCAACATAAATAATAATCAAAAATAATGATTCAAATGTAATTTACTTACTTCCCCTGCATTGATGACACGTTAATTCCAAAATGAATAATAATAATACGCATCAAGCAGACGAGTAAAGTATAAAATGAGAATCAGATATTGAAATTTAGGAATTGAAATTCTATTTATATATCTTAACTCCCCCTGAATCTAACATATCAAATTAGATTCATGTAATAATGCTTTAAATTATCATTTAGCCCATGTCATTATTATATCTCTCCCCCTTTGGCATTATCAAAAAGAGCGGGAGGAGATCAACGACAACAACAATGGCTTCAAATAAAAGCACGGGAGTCGTGGAATACGACCACTGTCCAAATGACACCAAAGAAAGATACGAATGAAATCAAAGCGTGTCAATGAGACCAAAGTCAAAAATCGAAAAACGAAATCATCAAAACTCAAATCAATTTTACGGATTGAGTTATGGAATATACTCTCCAATATCAACATTCTTGGTTAATTTAGTGCATGGAAAACAATTCTATCTTTCCATAGAAGGAATTTCTATTAAACCAAGTATTTTCGTCGAGCGATGAAATCGAAACATCAGAGACCTATAAAATATAAAATGTGCACAATAGAATGGAATGTCAACATCGATGTATATATATATATATATGAAAAGCATGAGTACATCAAAAATGATACATCCGTCAACATACAAAATGTCAATCCAACGATCGGGGCACAAAAGTACAACATCATAACATACATCAGAGTATCACAAAAACATACAACATCATCAGGGATACATCATCATACATCCAAAAATATCAAAATGATCCAAAAAAAAATATAGCCACCCTCACTATCCTACCCAATCTCTCTCACAAATAGATATCTCATCTAAAGTGCATCGGGAGAGGCCTTAAAGAAGCTCAAGAGGCAACGGGATGATCAGAAGCAACTGCAGGCTCTGCAGGAGCGGAGGTGGTAACTGGATCAGCTGGAATGTCAACGGGAGCGACGGCAGATGAGATCTCAGGCACGGCAGGAGAGACGATCTCAGGAGCAGCGACGGTAGTGGCCTCGGGAGCACCAGTCAGAGTATCCACCGTAGCAACAGTGGCAACAGGTGTGCTCTCGGGGTCACCAGCAGAAGAAGCAGCTGCACAAGAAGCACCGGCAGCAACAAGAGTACCCTCAGGGGCACGTGAAGCAGCAGCAGCAGCAGCACGAGCAATCTCGAGAATCTCCTCATCATCAAGCTCCTCGTCCTCGTCAGAAACTGATGGAGGAATCTCAATCCCCAAATGAGAAGCAATCCGAGAAAGAATCTCCTCGGTACGAGCATACCGTGACTCCACACGTTTGATCGAATGTCACGCCCCGCTTCCCAAAATGGACGGAAGCGAAACGTGACGAGGCCCGCTTAGGCCAGAGCTTTAGAAGCTCGGACCCAATAAGCGTCTGTAGGGGGGACCATTTTAAATGTTTCAGGTTCTTGCATTTATAAAGTTTAGGAACACAAAAGTACAGAAGGGAGATGGCATTCATTAAATTAGAGATATGATATCCAACAAGTACGAAGTCTAAAAAGAAGCCTAAGCGTGGCAACAAACTATCTAAAAGAAAACTGAAAGTAATAACCTCTGAAAGTGGCGACTAAAAGACCTCAAGGTCTGGTCCTTGTCAGGTACGTACTCTGATGACGACGTCCTCGGCTCCACATACTCCAGCGAGTCTGCCTCGTCCACGATCTCTGGCTGAACACCTGACGTACATCACCCAAGAAAAAGGAAATGTACGTCAGGTAAAGTCTACAAGAAGGGTTAGACTTTACTGCAAGTGCACCGAACTTTAACAACGATTTACTGGTTGATTAGCATGCTGAGGTTCTTTTACACAACAGTTTACTGGTTGATTAGCATGCTGTGGTTATAACAGAGTAACACGACAGGAAGTAACGTAGCAGGAAAGTAAAACGGGACAAGTAGTAGTCGTAGCGTGTGCTACCAACTACGGGACTAGCCTACAGGTGTCAAGACAAGACGGGACGTGACGGAAACAAGGCAGGACAAGACAAGTGAGACACGAAAGGGTTCACGCCTTACGGTTCGAGGGGGATCAGACCCTCTTGCCGTGCGCACGCTCAACCCAACCCCAAACCCCAAGACAAGACAAGACATGACACCAGTACAAGGGATCACTCGCTCTAGATTGGCGAGTGCCCTATTGCCCGCAGGCTGAGAATCCGTACAAGGGATCACTCTCTCTAGCTTGGAGAGTGCCCTATTGCCCTCGGGCTGTGTATCCGTACAAGGGATCACTCTCTCAACTTGGAGAGTGCCCTATTGCCCGCAGGCTGTGAATCTGTACAAGGGATCACCCGAAGGGTGCCCTATTGCCCAGCGGGCTGTGCAAGACGGGACGTGACAAGACAGGAAGGGTTATTCTAGGGTGTCCACACACACGCACACACATGATAGCCCTACAGCATTAAAGTTGTTGTTGTCAGGCTCAGACTTCGTCGTCAAGTCTGAGCCGTCAGGAGTCGTCCCGGACGCTATCATTTCACGTCCGGTTCTATTTGTTCACAGTTAACAATTCTAACCAACTAGGGCCTAAGCACGGCCAAAAGTGCAAGTGGATACACTTGCCTGAAACGGCGAGTGCGTCGTCCTCTCGAACCGTCTCGTCCAAGCGTCTCGTCCAAGCGTCTCGTCCGTAGAAGTCCGTCTGAAATATCGCCACGGCGACGGTGTCAGGTCTCAAATTCATCAAATCCTATTAGGTTTTGTTTCTATGTTTTCGGGACTATCCTATTCGTCAAAGGTCACTTTTTGATGTTTCAGCCTAATCGACGATCTATCCTATGTGCACAGTCAACAAAGTCCGTTCGTCGATTTTCTATGTTTGTACAACGTTTTACAGGAGCTGGAAAGTAAATTTAGTTCAAGTTGATGGTTTTTAGTTTAGGGTTCAGTCAGCTATTGTGGGGGTTTCTACGAGTTTCGGGGGACCAACCTGAACCGGAGTTTGTCGTAGAATGGATGTCGGGTCTGATCGGAGAACTCCTCAGCTTCAGATCTGGTCCTCGCACGTCTCTCCAAAAGTCAAAACTTGTGACGAAGGCCTACGACATGTCGCAACGTCGTAGACGGCAAATCCGCGAAGTAGCACGTCCAAGTGGGGCCCACAGCAGTGCTAGGGGTCCAAGGGGGCCCACAACACCTCAGGAGCACTTGGGGGGCCCACCACAGAAGTTGGTGTGGGAGAAACAGTGTTGCAACAAAGTTCTGTCGGTCGTTCACCCTCGGTGCGGGGGTTCCTCTCGGTCAGACCGAGAGGGGCTCTCGGTCGTGCAAGCTGCAACGCAGCGGAGGCGGGGCGTGGTGCGGTGCGAGGGATTCCCTCGGTCAGACCGAGGGATCCCGTCGGTCGTGCGCTGCGGGTGCGGGCGGAGCGATGGGGCGATGCAGCAGGGCGGCGCTTCGGTCAGACCGACAAGGCGGGTCGGTCGGGCGTTGGCGATGCGGAGCGGTGCGGTGCGGGCGGCTGTGCGAGGAAATCTCTCGGTCAGACCGAGAGAGAGCCTCGGTCGGAGCGGGGCGACAGCGGGGGGCGATGCAACGGGCTGTGCAAGCGGCGATGCGGGGGCTTGCTCCGGTCCTGCACGGGGATGTGCGGGGGCGGCCGTCGGTCGTGCGCTGTGCGATCGTCGCAACGTTGCGACGAACGTCGGGAGGGTGTTTTTGAAGGCTAGGGTATGTGTAATGCGAAAATAATTTATCCTAGGGCTAATATAAATAGGTTAGAGCTAGGGTTAGGGTTAGGGTTTAATAAAAACGTAATTATATAATTAAAATAATTAATTAAAACTAGATTTACTCTTCTCTCCCTCACACGAGATGGGTGCGGCAAAAAATTCTGAAATTTGGTCAGAAAATTCATTAAAGCGTTATTATATTATAGGAATTTTATTGTAATTAAAACTCTTATAAAAATAGGTTTTAAAATTATTTAAAACTTTCCAATGAATGAAAAATAGGTCAAATTAAGTCCAAAAATTGTAAAATAATTCTAGGGTGTTCGGGACGACGAGAGAAAGAGATCGGAGAAGACGGATCTAAATTTCGACGTCGAGAGACGAAACTAAAAATAGAAACGTCTCGAGTCAAAACAGAAAGTCGCGACGTTACCTCAAATAAGTTAGTATCGCGGAAGAACGACCCGAGATATGTCGTTCCCAAGTTGTTCCACAATCTAATACTTTCAGAGACGATCACGACGACATATCACACAAAAACGTTCAAAAACAACTAAAGTCTAAAATAAACACGTGCACGATCAAAAGCACGTGCACGAAGAAGGTACGATAGAAACAGGCCGTTACATTCTACTGATCACTCCTTATTTTACACCCTTTTTCCGCATGTTTGCATGCCATTTAGATCGCCCAAATCATGTTTTTCACGATATATCGACGATATTGCGATGCTTTTCACGATTTGTTGTTTTTGTCGCATTTCAGGTGATTTGGCACGATTTGGAGTGATCTCGAGATGCGCTTACTCCAGAGGGTCACCAACGACCTCTCCGAGGGGTATTTTGCTATTGGAGAGGAGCGGAAGAAGAACGGACGTCGCAGGAGCGACGAGTAGGCCAAAACAAGCAGATTGGGCATTTTTTATGTCCCACTCGACCGAGTGGAGGAGCCACTCGGCCGACCAGCGAGACACTGCTCGGCCGACCCGATCAGACACGATTTACATGTGCACTCGGCCGAGCACCGAAGACCACATCGGCCGAGTGACGAGACCCCGTCCGCCCGAGTGGCGCCCAGACGAAGCCCTTCCAAAACATCCAAGTTACTGTTTTTCGGCTGCCTGAACTTCAGAAGACCCACTCGGCCGAGTGGTTAATCCCGTCCGCCCGAGTACTATGAAGCCATCGGTCGAGTGACGACAACTCACTCGGCCGAGCAGCCCCCGAAGTGAAGACCCCTGAAGATTGAGACTTATTGGAAAATTACAGGGTTTTCACTCGGCCGAGCGACTTTTGTCACTCGGCCGAGTGCGATGCGCTGCCTGTAGCGAAAACTGCGGAAAACAGGCTGTGCAGGGGTATTTTGGTCACAGTTTTTGGACGATTTTGAGGGCTATTTAATCCCTGTTTTTACCCTAGTTTAGAGAGCCTCTCTCTTAGATTTTTTGCAGCTTTTTAGATTAGTTTTTAGCTTTATTCTTGTGATTGGAGAGGAGGCAAAAAGTGGATTTTTGTTGGATTAATTGAAGAACTCCATTGGTTTACATCTCTTTTCCCTAAAAATTCTATTTTTATTGTCTATCTCATTATTGTGATGAATTCCATTGCTTATTTCAACGATTATTTTTGTGATCTTGCTATGATTTGTGAGTAGTCTCCACGTCTTGGGGCGTGGGGATGAACCCTACAAGCCCTATTTCATATTTGTGATGAATTGGTAGAAATTGAGCTAGAATCGTTATTAGGGATTAGATTGGGATCGATTTACTACGGATTGCTAGGAATTCGTACCGATTGGGATTTGCAAGAGATTGGATCCCAATTTGATAGGAAGCCCTAGAAATCCGAATTGGGTTGGAGCCGGATTTTCGAAGTATCGGTTTGCAAGAGATTGGACCGATACTAGGATTTCCGGTTGCAATTCCATGCCGATACCCGTTTGCAAGAGATTGGATGGGTAGGAACTATCCTAACCTAGATCGTGGCACGAGTTTGCAAGAGATTGGGCTCGGGGCGCGATCGAATGATGATGTTGATCCTAATGCTAGCTTCCCTAGGCTAGGGTTTGCAAGAGATTGGACCCAAACCTAGGAAGGCTATAGACCGGCAACAGCGCGAGAGCGTGAGCTTGGTTCTACATTCAGTTGCAACTAGTTCATCCAAAATCTTATTCTAGCAATTTTGATACCGATGAACCGCATTTATGAAAGACGGTGAGTAGCGGGAATTCCCCATTCCCTAGACGTTCTTTATTTGATTTGATATTCCCGTATTTTGTCTGACGATTGTGACAGGATCGCCAAAGGCAATTTTCTCTCTCTTAAATAGCCAGGTTGATTGGAACAAGCACGGTCATTCGTCCTCCCTGTGTTCGATAACCCGCTCGCCGCTATACCATGCGCTTGCGGTAAAACTACAACCGTTCTTCGGGTCACATCCCGGAGCGATCAAGTTTTTGGCGCCGTTGCCGGGGAGGCGATTGCGTTTGATCTTGCCACCCTAGATATTTCTTTTTTTTATTTTTTTTATTTCCTTTTTTTACCTAACCCTTCCACGGTACTAATCATTTCTTTGAAACTATGTTTTTCCCATTGCATGTACACACGATCTACGGCAGACCCTGAAGCTTTATTATTTGATCCCGAGATCGAACGTACCGCGAGGAGAATTAGAGCGGAGAAGAGACAAGATCGGGAAGGGAGGTATATGACCAACCCGGAAACTCCTGAACAATTGGCGGCAAGAATGGCAAGGATAATTTCTATTCGAGATAGGCTCCGGCCTAAGACCTCTTCTACGACCTCATCCATTGCCATGCCGGAGTTGGCGGCTGATAAGAACTTTGAGCTAAAGACTGGACTAGTGGTTCTGATGCAGCAGGATCCATTTCATGGGAATGCCCATGAAAATCCCCACTACCACATCCAACTGTTCTTGTCGAAGTGCGCCACATTTCAGATGCCGGGGGTCTCCATTGATGCCATCAGACTGCGCCTCTTCCCCTTCACGCTAAAAGACAAGGCACTCTATTGGTTGAGGACGCAAGCTGATGGGGTCTTCACCACTTGGGACGAGTTGGCGGGTGCATTCATTGACAAATTCTATCCGCCCTCCAAGACGGTGAAGATCCGGAGCGCTCTTATGTCCTTCAAGCAAGGACCCCAAGAGACACTTTATGAGGCTTGGGAGCGATTTAAGGATCTGCAGCATCAATGCCCGCACCATAGCATTGAAGATTGGGAGCTAGTTCATAGCTTCTACAATGGTCTCCAACCGGGGACCAAGCAAATTATTGATGCCACGGCGAATGGTGCTATCTTGTCAAAGACTCCCGAGGAAGCTACGGCCCTAATTGAGGAGATGGCCTCCAATAATCAACAGTGGGGCGATGAGCGACGACACTCTACGTCCTCCTTGAAGCCGACTAGTATCTATGAGGCGAAGGCCGTAGCGGAGCTTACAAGCAAGTTTGATTCTCTCCACAAGGTAGTGGAGAGACTGGAGAAGTTTATCACGGAGCCCCAAGGGACCCCTTCCACCTCCGCGCCGACAAACCAAATGTTTGATTGGCAAGACCAATCTCAAACCATGTATTCGGGAGGAGAGAAAGGAGAAGGATCCTTGGAGCAAGTACAATATGTTGCGGGGAACCAAGGATATTGGGCCAATCCGGCCACAAGAAATCATCCCGGATTCTCTTACGCCAACAATGAAGGAGCTTTGAACCCGCCACAACAACCACCTCAACAAGCTCGACCGCCACCACCACCCCAACAACAATACTATCCGCCAAGGGGGCCTCCACAACAAAATTTCCAACAGAAGCAACAAGTTCCACCATATAGGCCACCCGGATACAACCAAGGGTGGAGGAATCAAAATCAAAACCCTCCACAAGCTCCACAACGATCCGACTTTGAAACTAGAGTGGAGGCGTTCATGGCCGAACAAAATAAGGTCAATGCTACTTTGAAGGCGGGACAAGACTCCCTTAATACCGTTGTGGCTCAAATATCGGAGCAATTGGCGTTGCTCAATCGGAACACTCAACGATTGCCGGCGCAACCCGAGCAAAACCCACGGGGCAACACCGGCCACATCAACGCCGTAGTTGCCGTTACTACTAGAGGCGGGAAGGACACCACCCCCGCCATGATTCCTACTGAGGAGCCCGTGGAGGAAAGCTTGGAGCCAATTGAGCCGGTAGTTGACGTCGAAAAGGAGAAGGAGCCACAAGAAAAGGAGAAATCTAGAGCGGAGCAATTGATTGAGGAAAGGCGCTTCATGCCACCGGTCCCATTCCCCCAAAGGCTCGCTAGAGCGAAAATGGAGAAAAGGCTAGCAAAGTTTCTCGAGTATCTAAGAGGAGTTAGCCTTAACATTCCCTTCCTTGACGCCATCGTCGAGATCCCCACATATGCTAAATTCTTGAAGGACTTGATTTCGGGGAGGAAAAGGAAGGAGAAGATTATGCTAGCCGAGGAGGGCTTTTGGTTTACTAAGAGAGAAAAAGAGCCGGCCAAATTCAAAGATCCGGGGAGTTTTCGGATTCCTTGCACCTTGGGTGGCGTCCCTCTTCAAAAGGCGTTGGTAGATCTAGGGGCTAGTGTGAGCCTCATGCCCCTCTCCATGTTCTTAAGGCTAAACACAGGGACGAAGTTGAAACCTACCGACATGAGGATACAATTGGCCGATGGGCGAATAACAAGGCCGGTAGGGATCACCGAAGACATCCTGCTTCAAGTCCCGGGGGGAATATGCTTGCCATGTGACTTCGTGATCATGGACGTTAAGGAGGAGGGAGACACTTCATTGATACTTGGACGCCCGTTCCTCGCCACCGCCGGAGTCATCGTCGACGTGCACGAAGGTACCCTAACTTTAAACGTCGGAAACATCGAGGTGGAGCTCCACATTCCTAAGGCTATGAAGCACATGCCTTACCACGAGGAACTTGACTACATGGACCTCCTTGATGAGGTAATTGAAGAGGCAATCCCCCACTCAATTGGCGCTCTTTTCGATGAGGATTTCGAGGAAGGCCCGGATTTAGGCCAAGACGAGAAGATAGACGATTCCCCTGACTTCTCCGCTGAAAATGATGAAAGCGATGCTGATGTCGCAAGGATTCGAGAGCTTTGCAAGCTCTCGAAACTAAAGTCTCCAAAGAAAGCTCCGCCGGCACGGAGACCGGCATCACCGGTTAAGCCGTTGACCGGAGCAAATGCTAGCTTGGGGGAGCCTCCCCCCAACACTATTCGAGACGAGAGACCACCGCGGGAGAACACGACACCGCAACTTCCCAATCCAAGCGTTCTCCCCGGAAAGTTTGATGGGTGCATCTCGTATGCACCAAACATCCCGCATTGATTGAAAATTATAGGGGGTCGAGCTCACGACCTTAAACGAGCGCTTGTCGCGAGGCAACCCGACGGTTTTTGCTTTATTTTTACTTTTTCTTTATTTTCGTTTTAGAAATTTTTAGTGTTTTGAGTCGTTCGCCCAAAAATTTTGTGATAACGGGTCCTATTTTTCTTGACAGGAGAGGAGATAGGTAGATCCATCATGAGGAGGATGAACGAGACGACGAGGAGTGCCCCAAGAAGGCGCTCGATACTTAGGAGGAAGATGAAATCGACTGGAGGAAGAAAGACGGAGTTTAGAACCAAAACAAAGACAAACAGCAGAACACAAGGCTCACTCGGCCGAGCATACTAGTCACTCGGCCGAGTACACAAGTTCGTCCGACCGAGCCTCTCACGAACGAGGGAAGTCTGCTGTACCCAACTCTCTGTTTATTTTCCTGATTTCAATATAACTGCTACTCGGCCGAGTATATATTCTCACTCGGCCGAGTAAAACGGATACCCTCCTAGGGCGAGTCTTGCCGAGTAGCTTGAGTCACTCGGCCGAATGGACTTACTCCACTCGGCCGAGGCTGGCAAATCCACTCGGCCGAAGCGTAAGCGAGGAGAAATTTTCATTGATCCCGTTCGGCCGAGTGGCCTAGTCACTCGGCCGAGTCGTAACTTTTATTATATAAGGGCCGAGGGGGGGGCGCGATTTTCGAAACGCAAAACCCAATCGCGCCCCGACTCTTCAGCTCCCCTCGCCCGATTGCCCTCGCTCACGCCCCTACTCGCCCGACCGTCGCTGCTACGCCGCCGCTCGGCCCGCCACCGTCGGCCGAGCACCTCCGGCGCCTCGCCCGAGTTGCCGTCGGCGGCAGCCGCCCCTACCACCTCCGGTATCGCCTTTATTGCCTTTTTCTCCTCTTTTTGAGTATTTCTTGAGGATCCATGTGTTAAACGACCCCCAAACCCAAATCGATTTCTATATCTATCTATTATACCCCTAATGCTCCATACATTTTGAATATTACCCACTGATATCGCCATTTCATGCGCAGGTTGCTTTTTGGAGCTTAGGGGAGCCCAGGGGAGCTTCTACGGGCTGATCTGGACTTCGCGGAGGCGCTGACTTCGCACGCTTCCACTGCTTAGCACTCGCGGCGTGTCGGGGTACACTCTTTCCATTATTTTTGCACACGCCACACTTTTCACATTTTTCAACGCGCGCTCGAGGCCGATATGCCGCCCCGGACACGGCCGAGGTCGAGGAGAGCTTCCGCCAAGCGGAAGCGGTCGGATGATACCGGCCCCTCCCATGAGGTGGAGGACTCTCCTCCTCCTTCCCCCGCACACCCCGTCCACCCCGCACAGCCTGCAGCGCACCCACAGCCCGCACAGCCCGCACAGCCACTCCCCGCCGCTGCACAGCCACCACCTCCGGCTCCACTGGTCGGGCCTCTCGGGATTACGTTCCGAGACGACGCACACCGTGCCTTCATCGAGCGTATCTCCTAGCGCTCGATCGTACCCTCCAGGTTTGCACACCTCGCTGACCTAGGACGCCTGGGGGTACTAGAGGGGATACTCACGTTGTACGACAACGTGGGTTGGCACGACTTCCTTCAGGTGTCGGCGGACACGTTCACCCGCCCGACACTTGAAGTTCTTAGTTCGATCGCCCGGACCAACGAGGGATGCTCGTTTCGGTTCATGGACCGGGAGTGCCAGGTCACTCTCGGTATGATGAGAGCATTTTTCTCGTGGCCCGACGTCCCCGGAGCCGACCGAGGTTACGCCCCTACCCATATCCCCCCCACCTTCCTTCGACGCCGGTGCCTTCTGGGCACGGATCACGGGTCTCCACGCTACCTTTGACCCTAGTAGGGCCAAGGCCTCAGCCATTGTCCAACCCTGCCTCCGTATAGCCCAGCGCCTTATGGCGACGACCTTTTTGTCCAGATATGAGCCGGGCACGATGTCTACGCCAGAGCTCTACATGCTCTACGCGATGACACGGCCCAGAGCTCTATCTAGGGATGGCGATGAGCTGGTCCCTGCCATCGTGATCGACGTTGCGGCTTGGTTTTTAGACCGCATCATTGTATCGGTGGGCGCTCGCTCACCGATATGCTGCGGCGGTCTGATCACCTTGCTTACCATGATGACTGGCGAGGACCTACCAGTCGACTTGCGACGAGCACCGGGCCCCACTTCTCTGTCGATTGATGTTATGGCCCGGATGAAGATGATGCGTCCGCACGGTGAGCGTCACTGGGTCTGGTTGCACGGCCCTTACGGGGCCGATTACATGATTCTTCCGAGCCCCGCTCAGACTCAGATTGCACCAGCCCACGTGGACTGGCTCCCTGCGATGGATGTTCTCATCCCCACTGCTTACGTGCTCGAGGCCGAGGAGGCCGAGCAAGCCCACGCTGCCCACGCTGCCCAGGCTGCCCCCGCAGACCCTGTTGCACACCCTGCCGAGCCTGCTGCCCCTGTTGACCCTGTGGCCCCTCAGCCCATACCTGATGTTTCCGCTGCTCCTGACACCTCTGTCGGTGTCGGGAGTACCTTAGCTGAGCCCACCACCACTGCTTCCGAGGCTGTCACCACCACTCCCACTACCACCACTGGCCCTCTGTCCGTCGAGCCTCTTTGCTCCGCACTCCCCGAGCGCCCGCCGACCTTTGTTGAGAGTGGAGAGCCCTCGTTCGCCGCGGTCGTGGAGACCATGGCTAGCATGATCTCCGCTGGGGTTGCACCTTTTGGACCACACACTTCCACCCCAGCGGTAGACACCTCTGTCTCCACTGCTGCTGTATTTTCCGAGAGCGTCGTGGCGTCTGTCCACACTTCTGTGCCACTGACCTATCTGGCCACCTCGCTGCCACTTTTGCACTCTTCTTTCGTTGCCGCTGCCTCCACTTCTCACCAGCCGGTGCCCCGGCCTCACACTGAGGCCAGGCCCACATTTGCGGGCGCGGCACATTTCGTTCCCTTCCCTGATGAGCCCATTACATACGCGACTCGCGTACGCCTCGCCCTGCACAGCCTAGACCGGTGCGTCCCTCTGCACCACCCCCACCTAACACTGTACTTCAGAGCATACGTGCTCTCGAGTTGGCGATGAGTGGCCTTAGAGGTGACCTTAGGACCCTGTCCTCCACCGTCTCTGCGATGGCTGGCCGCTTTGACCTGCTCCCTCAGATTCACTACTGTCTTACCCAGGTCCTAGAGCGTCTCCCCCGCGTACCCGTACCCAGCCAGCAGGTTCCCACCCCCACACACACTCAGCCTACTGCCACTACCACACCCACCCCAGCTCAGCAGCAGCCACCACCACCTCCTCCGCCTCCGCCTCAGGACGGAGACGGTGCAGCGCCACCTTCTTAGGCACCCTTGATGCCATCGCTTCTTTTTGCCGTTGTGCTGCCCGTTTCTACTGGGTCCTGATGCATTTTTGTCCACCCCCCTCCCCTCACTTATTTTGGGATTCTCATTCTGATCGTATCTTTTTATATCTTTTTTGGGAGAGAGGGAGAGTTTTTGGTGTCACATTTATACATTCGTATCACTCCTATTTGTGCATGCATCATATCCGCATCATATTTTCATTTCTTTATTTTTCTTTTTATTCTCTTTTTTTTCCTTATCATGCATGCATCCTCACTTGCCCCTCCCATTACTTGTCTCTCGGTGTGCCACACTTCGCACATTGAGGACACTGTGCCGTTTAGCTTGGGGGAGTGAGTTCTCACGTTCTTTTTCGATTTGCCACCTTTATTTTTAGTTTTTCACGCCATTTTCCGCTTTTGCACTTATTTTCACTTATTTTCATCATTTTTTCTTATTTTACCATGCTTCACGTTTTTCTTATTTTTCTGCGTGCCGCATTGTAAATAGTTCTATTTTTCCTTTATCTTTATTTCTTTCTTTTTCATCTCATGCTAGAGATGACTTTTCTATGATGATGTCTACGTGGAGTTAGCCTATTCTATATGCATGCAATATTGTCATGTCTTAGACTTTATTTCAGATATCATATGCTATGACTTGCCTTGCATTTAGGAATAGTAACCCACACCTTTTTCCGCATGAAAATGGATGAAATTTTATTATTAGCGGAGCCTGAATATTCATATGTATTCTATCACAGAAAACACACCAAGATTCACGCATTGAATGCTTATATCTGGAGTACCGATTTCTTTTCCTATATCACTTCTATATGCATGAATTGTACACTTCACTTCAGGATGATTGAATGATGTTAGCTATGATAAATCTGGATTAGTTAGCTTTTTTGTGATCGAAACTGAGTAGATTAGATTACCCTGCTGAAGTTGTCGTGCATGTCTTATAGAGTGAACCGAGAGTTATATCTATTTCTTTCTCCACAAATCTTGAACATCATTTCTCTACTTTTAAAATCATTGGCGAATCTCCCCTTAGCGATTCTATTTTATGGCATTTCCCCCGCTACTAATTCCTAGCTCCAAATCTCTTATTCTATAAAAAAAATAAAAGAGAGAAAAACATTCTTGTACATCATTATCTCTCTCTGAGTTGGGATCGTTGTGTATATATTGCTTATTGCAAAGAACAAAAAAAAGAGAAAAAAGAGAGGAAAAATCCTCAATAAAAGATCCCATCTCACTTTCTTTCTTTCTTCTTTCTTTTCATTGCTTTTGGAGCTATATAAAAATGGGGATGTAAATATTTTTTTATGCCACCATGCTTATAGATAAGCTTGGGGGAGGGGATCCATTGATGTGTGAGAGAGTGACTACTTGACGTTGCACGACGACCTAGGCTAAGTAATATTCTATACTCGGTGAGATTATTTTTAGCTTTACGAAATCCAGAAATCTAAGCCTAGCGTTCATTTCATGAAATCCATACTTTTCTATTCTCTCTATTCTATAGTGTGATACTCTTATACTCCTGATAGAAATCGTTCAATTGAAAAGTGTGTGATCTGTGATTTGTACACCGCTTTAAATGATTCAGACGATGTTAATTTTAAAATTATTCCGTTTTTCATGATTATATCGTTGTTCGTGGGTTTTCTATTTCTATTTGCACTATTATACTATGATATCAAAATAAAATTCTTTGACATGTATTTTTCATTCAGTGCATGCTATATGAGTAAGTGAAACCCACGTCCTGAGAAAATGATCTAGTATCCTACCTCTTCGCTTCTTTCTTTCTTCTTTATTTTATTTCGTTTTCACTCTTCTTCGTTTTTCATTTTTCGTTTTTCGCCGTTTTCGTTTTCCGAATCCACCGGGTTCGCCTTTTACTTATCTTCCTCGAGGACGAGTAAGAGGTAAGCTTGGGGGATTTTGATCACTCCTTATTTTACACCCTTTTTCCGCATGTTTGCATGCCATTTAGATCGCCCAAATCATGTTTTTCACGATATATCGACGATATTGCGATGGTTTTCACGATTTGTTGTTTTTGTCGCATTTCAGGTGATTTGGCGCGATTTGGAGTGATCTCGAGATGCGCTTACTCCAGAGGGTCACCAACGACCTCCCCGAGGGGTATTTTGTTGTTGGAGAGGAGCGGAAGAAGAACGGACGTCGCAGGAGCGACGAGGAGGCCAAAACAAGCAGATTGGGCATTTTTTGTGTCCCACTCGGCCGAGTGGAGGAGCCACTCGGCCGACCAGCGAGACACTGCTCGGCCGACCCGATCAGACACGATTTACATGTGCACTCGGCCGAGCACCGAAGACCACATCGGCCGAGTGACGAGACCCCGTCCGCCCGAGTGGCGCCCAGACGAAGCCCTTCCAAAACATCCAAGTTACTGTTTTTCGGCTGCCTGAACTTCAGAAGACCCACTCGGCCGAGTGGTTAATCCCGTCCGCCCGAGTACTATGAAGCCATCGGCCGAGTGACGACAACTCACTCGGCCGAGCAGCCCCCGAAGTGAAGACCCCTGAAGATCGAGACTTACTGGAAAATTACAGGGTTTTCACTCGGCCGAGCGACTTTTGTCACTCGGCCGAGTGCGATGCGCTGCCTGTAGCGAAAACTGCAGAAAACAGGCTGTGCAGGGGTATTTTGGTCACAGTTTTTGGACGATTTTGAGGGCTATTTAAACCATGTTTTTACCCTAGTTTAGAGAGCCTCTCTCTTAGATTTTTTGCAGCTTTTTAGATTAGTTTTTAGCTTTATTCTTGTGATTGGAGAGGAGGCAAAAAGTGGATTTTTGTTGGATTAATTGAAGAACTCCATTGGTTTGCATCTCTTTTCCCTAAAAATTCTATTTTTATTGTCTATCTCATTATTGTGATGAATTCCATTGCTTATTTCAACGATTATTTTTGTGATATTGCTATGATTTGTGAGTAGTCTCCACGTCTTGGGGCGTGGGGATGAACCCTACAAGCCCTATTTCATATTTGTGATGAATTGGTAGAAATTGAGCTAGAATCGTTATTAGGGATTAGATTGGGATCGATTTACTACGGATTGCTAGGAATTCGTACCGATTGGGATTTGTAAGAGATTGGATCCCAATTCGATAGGAAGCCCTAGAAATCCGAATTGGGTTGGAGCCGGATTTTCGAAGTATCGGTTTGCAAGAGATTGGACCGATACTAGGATTTCCGGTTGCAATTCCATGCCGATACCCGTTTGCAAGAGATTGGACGGGTAGGAACTATCCTAACCTAGATCGTGGCACGAGTTTGCAAGAGATTGGGCTCGGGGCGCGATCGAACGATGATGTTGATCCTAATGCTAGCTTCCCTAGGCTAGGGTTTGCAAGAGATTGGACCCAAACCTAGGAAGGCTATAGACCGGCAACAGCGCGAGAGCGTGAGCTTGGTTCTACATTCAGTTACAACTAGTTCATCCAAAATCTTATTCTAGCAATTTTGATACCAATGAACCGCATTTATGAAAGACGGTGAGTAGCGGGAATTCCCCATTCCCTAGACGTTCTTTATTTGATTTGATATTCCCGTATTTTGTCTGACGATTGTGACAGGATCGCCAAAGGCAATTTTCTCTCTCTTAAATAGCCAGGTTGATTGGAACAAGCACGGTCATTCGTCCTCCCTGTGTTCGATAACCCGATCGCCGCTATACCGTGCGCTTGCGGTAAAACTACAACCGTTCTTCGGGTCACATCCCGGAGCGATCATCTACCCACCTAAGAAATGATTCCGCCCTCGGAATCACTCACACTAGTAATAATTACCCATATAACCTTTTACCCGCGACTATCATCTACTCAAAAAGATTTCTAATCCTATAACTTCGAACAACGTTCCTTAATAATTCCTCACAATCCATCTTTTCACTGGGCAAAGCCACGACTAAACTCACCTCCTAATAATATAGATCCACCACTACCGTCCCAATTTCCAACTCCAAGTTCTCATAAACAATAATAATCATCTTCTGATATCGTACCACTCCACTAAACATCAACATCGCTCATTAACATCTTTTGAATTTCTAAATCTTTTCCCAACATTAATAAATCTCCAAAAATGAGATTCTAGCCATCCACCAATCCAAGACAAAAACATTTGTCTATCCTATAATACCTTCACCAATCAGCAATCGTCGTGTCTTCAATACATTCTCGTCATATCTCCCCATAAATTCATCCACCAAATAATTTGATCTGTCAGAATTACCCCTCATCCTGCTCACTATAACTAATCCCAACCAATATTAAGTCCGGCTACCTAAACATCCATTAATCTCCACACGTCGTGCTATTCTCAAAGTCTTCTCACGTCAATTCATCAATCTGTCTCAATGCTAATATAAGCTCTTCTCAATCTCATGATCACCCTAACTCATACTATTCTCGGCAGTTACTCCTATCTACTACCCGTCTAAGCCTCAAGTCTGATGAGTTCTCATCTCCTCGCATATAATCTCATTCAACCAGAATTCTCCATTGAGTACGTCTCACATCGGTATTATAAATAAGTCTTGGACAGTCCATTCTTTTCATCCAAAAGATATTCTAATCCATCATCCTTGTGTTCCCAAAATAAATTAATCATTGACATCTAAAACTCATCTCACTCCAAGCCTACCCGCAACAAATTCCTATAACGATAATAGCTAGGCCCAATTAATATAACAACCATAAACACGAAAATTTTGTTTAAGGGAGAAAGAAGAGAAGAGAAAGAGAGACTTAAGGCCAAAGAAATATTTTAAAACATTTGGGAAAAACGTGTGGGGTTGCGGTAATGGATGAGGGAGGTTAAGTGATTTGTGATCTTGTGAGCTAGTTTTAAAACTTTAAAGATTTGGTTTAAAGAAAACAAAGTTTTGATATGATTCACATACAACCAAGATAAACCATTCATTAAAACTAAAACTAAGTCCAAGGATCTGCCTGTGATGACGCCATTCATATAAGTATGAATACCGTCATTCAGACAACTCCCATCATACCATGGTTAACGCCGAGTACACATTCAAGACACAGGAGACAAATATCAGGATCCTAAAGATGACACACTCATACAGGTCTAAACACTCTACCTATGCTCAACCACCACGACGACATCACCTACCATAGGACCTACTCATTAAACCAGAAACAACGTAGACAACAACAAGGACCAATGTTTACACAACCTAAAGAAAACAATAGCCAGGAGGGTAACGAAAAGAATTGGAAGGAACGAGTTCAAATAAGACGAGATAAGGAGGTAGTTGGTTGGGTGGAAAACGATTGTTTTGCAAATGAAAATAAGTTTACACAAAGATTTTGAAATGTGGTCACGAGGAACATAGAACAGATATGATAATAATAATAAAAATAATTGAAGTTCCACCTAGTCCAGAAAATATTTTAAAAGTATGCACTGTAAGTGATTTAGAAATAGATCTGGTAGCCCAGAAAAATATAAATTGAATTATCAAAATGTTAACACGGTTTTAAAAATGAAAATATGAAAGATACCGATTTGAAATAATTTCCAGATAGTAACTTGAAAATTGACGACCAAGGAGATTTCAAAATCTAAGAAGGAACTTTCAATCGAAAAGCAATAAATTTTAAATATATATAATAAAGGGTTTTCAAGGAAGTTAAACCGAGCGAAGAATTTAATAATGGGTTTCGAAAACAAGAAATAAAGGAAATAAAAGTGGGATGAGGTAGCGATGGTTTTGTAAATGAAAATGAATTTAAACAAAGGTTCTTGAAGTATGAGCACGATGAACATAGAGATGTTTATATGTAAAGAAATTTAAAATCCCCCTTTGTTTTAGAAAAAATATTCTAAAGTACGCACGTAAATCGTTAAAAGTAAATTTCTTAGGTTAGAAAAATGATATATTGAATTCCCGAAATGGTAACAAAGTTTTAAAACTAAAATACGATGGATACTGATTCGAAAATAAGTACGAGGTCGTAACTTAAAACTTTCACGACCGAAAGGATTTCAAAATTTGCGAAAGAATTTTAACTCAACCGAAAGTAAGAAATTTTAAATAATTATTAAAAGTTTTCAAAAAAAAGTCAATTTGGGCGGAGGATTTAATAATGAATTTCGAAAATACTTTTAAAGGAAACAGGTTTTGGGAAGGGGAAAATTCGAAAATAAGTACAAGATAGTAGAAGTAAATTGTGTAGTTTATAAAAGTAATATATATATATATATATTGGAAACAAGGCAAATAATGCGAGATATTGACTTAAAACATTTACGTCGAAGAAAGCTCCAAGTCAATTAAAAGCTTTAACTCGATCCAAAACAATAAATTTTTAAATATATAATATAGGGGTTTTCAAAGAAATCAAGCCAGAGCGAAAACTTAATAAGGAAAGTCGAAAATAATTTTAGAGGAGGTAGAATTGGTCGAGGAAGGGATTCGAAGGATCGATGATAATCGTCAGGAAACGATCACGAGAATCGAGAGAAAGGAAAAAATGATCGCATGAAGAGTACGTGTAAGCTATGAATCGTGAAGAGCTACGATGTGACTCTATGATCGATAGCACAAAATTTGCAAGGATCAGAGGGATGCTAGAGGACAAGGATTCTAATCATCGGGTCGTCTAACGATTTAGGATAACTCAGCTCTAAGACTTCCTAATGAGCTAGAATATAATCAGGATCTAAAGAGAAGGTTCCTAAGAGAATCGAGGTTACGTTCTGCTGGGCCCGAAGTCGATGGAGCTGGGCGAGCGACTAGACTTAAAGAAGGACTCTAGATATCTAATACGATCAGAATCAAATGGGGATGCTAAAATAGTCTAGGACGAGGACGACTAAATCTTAACCAAGGCGTCCGACTATCAACCTGAGATGTCTACCTAAGTCTTCCTACTTTCTGGGAAACTAATTCAGACTTGTACGTGGATATCAAATGAATGCGGTACTTTTATTGTTCCGAACTTTTGCATGACCTGCATGGGCCACCACTAAAACCTGTCACGCCCCGCTTCCCAAAATGGACGGAAGCGAAACGTGATGAGGCCCGCTTAGGCCAGAGCATTAGAAGCTCGGACCCAATAAGCGTCTGTAGGGGGGACCATTTTAAATGTTTCAGGTTCTTGCATTTATAAAGTTTAGGAACACAAAAGTACAGAAGGGAGATGACATTCATTAAATTAGAGATATGATATCCAACAAGTACGAAGTCTAAAAAGAAGCCTAAGCATGTCAACAAACTATCTAAAAGAAAACTGAAAGTAATAACCTCTGAAAGTGGCGACTAAAAGACCTCAAGGTCTGGTCCTTGTCAGGTACGTACTCTGATGACGACGTCCTCGGCTCCACATACTCCAGCGAGTCTGCCTCGTCCACGATCTCTGGCTGAACACCTGACGTACAACACCCAAGAAAAAGGAACTGTACGTCAGGTAAAGTCTACAAGAAGGGTTAGACTTTACTGCAAGTGCACCGAACTTTAACAACGATTTACTGGTTGATTAGCATGCTGAGGTTCTTTTACACAACAGTTTACTGGTTGATTAGCATGCTGTGGTTATAACAGAGTAACACGACAGGAAGTAACGCAGCAGGAAAGTAAAACGGGACAAGTAGTAGTCGTAGCGTGTGCTACCAACTACGGGACTAGCCTACAGGTGTCAAGACAAGACGGGACGTGACGGAAACAAGGCAGGACAAGACAAGTGAGACACGAAAGGGTTCACGCCTTACGGTTCGAGGGGGATCAGACCCTCTTACCGTGCGCACGCTCAACCCAACCCCAAACCCCAAGACAAGACAAGACATGACACCAGTACAAGGGATCACTCGCTCTAGCTTGGCGAGTGCCCTATTGCCCGCAGGCTGAGAATCCGTACAAGGGATCACTCTCTCTAGCTTGGAGAGTGCCCTATTGCCCTCGGGCTGTGTATCCGTACAAGGGATCACTCTCTCAACTTGGAGAGTGCCCTATTGCCCGCAGGCTGTGAATCTGTACAAGGGATCACCCGAAGGGTGCCCTATTGCCCAGCGGGCTGTGCAAGACGGGACGTGACAAGACAGGAAGGGTTATTCTAGGGTGTCCACACACACGCACACACATGATAGCCCTACAGCATTAAAGTTGTTGTTGTCAGGCTCAGACTTCATCGTCAAGTCTGAGCCGTCAGGAGTCGTCCCGGACGCTATCATTTCACGTCCGGTTCTACTTGTTCATAGTTAACAATTCTAACCAACTAGGGCCTAAGCACGGCCAAAAGTGCAAGTGGATACACTTGCCTAAAACGGCGAGTGCGTCGTCCTCTCGAAGCGTCTCGTCCAAGCGTCTCGTCCAAGCGTCTCGACCGTAGAAGTCTGTCTGAAATATCGCCACGGTGACGGTGTTAGGTCTCAAATTCATCAAATCCTATTAGGTTTTGTTTCTAGGTTTTCGGGACTATCCTATTCGTCAAAGGTCACTTTTTGATGTTTCAGCCTAATCGACGATCTATCCTATGTGCACAGTCAACAAAGTCCGTTCGTCGATTTTCTATGTTCGTACAACGTTTTACAGGAGCTGGAAAGTAAATTTAGTTCAAGTTGACGGTTTTTAGTTTAGGGTTCAGTCAGCTATTGTGGGGGTTTCTACGAGTTTCGGGGGACCAACCTGAACCGGAGTCAGGGCCGGTTCAAGCATAAATGAGGCCTAAAGCGAAACAAAATATGAGGCCTAAGTATTAACACAATATTTTTAATTTTAGCCTAAATTGTAACTTTGCCACAATTTGAACTTTCATTTTTTTCAGTATAATTGAGGTTGATGTTGGTAAATAATATTATTTTCCTTCTTTGTTCCTGATGATTAATATTTCTTCTCCTGATACATGCCAAAGATATTACAGATTTAGGATCTCTCAAGGATGTAGCTAGAATTTTAGTTCATGGTAAACAGATTAATAGATTGAGGAAAGCTAACATCCCCTAAAAGATTCCTCTTATAATATGTTTGGTTTCTTAACATCCATATGCTGACTAGAAAAAAGGTTATATGACAATACACATGATGTTGCTATAGTCTCCTTGTTTGCGATTGATCTAAGGTTCGTCATATTCAAAGTTGGAAATTTTTTCATTTTTAGGTCTATATTAAAAACAAGCCTGCATATTTTATTTTCCCAATCATAATCCTAAAATACGAATTATAGAAGGATTAAAAAAAGTGCATATAAAGATCAAAGGAACACAACGAAGACTAATTACCCTTGTTGTATTTTCCGATGCTGCTGTGACGCTGTCGCCTGTCGATGACGATGATTCGATGATCGATCGGAGGCGCGGAGCGTCGACTGGGTCTGGGAGAGCGGGAGAGCCTCAGAGCCAGAGAGATAGAGACTAAAGTCTAGAGAGAGAGGCTCTGAGAGAGAGAGAGAGCCAGAGGGGTTTGAGCACAGAGGGATTGAGGGAGCGGCGATTGGAATCTGGAGACTTGGAGCGCCGCAGCCGCGTGCAAGGATTTGAGGAGCCAGAAGATAGAGAGAGGCTCTGTCCTCTGTGAGAGAGGGGGGGTTTGAGCACAGAGAGACTGAGGGAGCGGCGATTGGAGTCTGGAGACTTGGAGTGCCGCAGCCGCAGGCAAGGATTTGAGACATTGAGTCGTTTGAGATTCTTTTAATGCACAGTCTTTTTCAATCCGTTGGGAGTTGACTCAGTTGAGGGAACGAGGCGGGCCGTAAAACAACTAGGCTGAAAAATAGATAGGCTAAAAAATTAAGAATGGGCTTTGTAAAATGAAAATACGAGGCCTCCGAGATTTGGAGGCCTAAGGCGGCCGCCTTACTTGCCTAACAGAAGAACCGGCCCTGACCGGAGTTTGTCGTAGAATGGATGTCGGGTCTGATCGGAGAACTCCTCAGCTTCAGATCTGGTCCTCGCACGTCTCTCCAAAAGTCGAAACTTGTGACGAAGGCCTACGACGTGTCGCAACGTCGTAGACGGCAAATCCGCGAAGTAGCACGTCCAAGTGGGGCCCACAGCAGTGCTAGGGGTCCAAGGGGGCCCACAACACCTCAGGAGCACTTAGGGGGCCCACCACAGAAGTTGGTGTGGGAGAAACAGTGTTGCGACGAAGTTCTGTCGGTCGTTCACCCTCGGTGCGGGGGTTCCTCTCGGTCAGACCGAGAGGGGCTCTCGGTCGTGCAAGCTGCAACGCAGCGGAGGCGGGGCGTGGTGCGGTGCGAGGGATTCCCTCGGTCAGACCGAGGGATCCCGTCGGTCGTGCGCTGCGGGTGCGGGCGGAGCGATGGGGCGATGCAGCGGGGCGGCGCTTCGGTCAGACCGACAAGGCGGGTCGGTCGGGCGCTGGCGATGCGGAGCGGAGCGGTGCGGGCGGCTGTGCGAGGAAATCTCTCGGTCAGACCGAGAGAGAGCCTCAGTCGGAGCGGGGCAACAGCGGGTGGCGATGCAGCGGGCTGTGCAAGCGGTGATGCGGGGGCTTGCTCCGGTCATGCACGGGGATGTGCGGGGGCGGCCGTCGGTCGTGCGCTGTGCGATCGTCGCAACGTTGCGACGAACGTCGGGAGGGTGTTTTTGACGGCTAGGGTATGTGTAATGCGAAAATAATTTATCCTAGGGCTAATATAAATAGGTTAGAGCTAGGGTTAGGGTTAGGGTTTAATAAAAACGTAATTATATAATTAAAATAATTAATTAAAAATAGATTTACTCTTCTCTCCCTCACACGAGATGGGTGCGGCCAAAAATTCTGAAATTTGGTCAGAAAATTCTTTAAAGCGTTATTATATTATAGGAATTTTATTGTAATTAAAACTCTTATAAAAATAGGTTTTAAAATTATTTAAAACTTTCCAATGAATGAAAAATAGGTCAAATTAAGTCCAAAAATTATAAAATAATTCTAGGGTGTTCGGGACGACGAGAGAAAGAGATCGGAGAAGATGGATCTAAATTTCGACGTCGAGAGACGAAACTAAAAATAGAAACGTCTCGAGTCAAAACAGAAAGTCGCGACGTTACCTCAAATAAGTTAGTATCGCGGAAGAACGACTCGAGATATGTCGTTCCCAAGTTGTTCCACAATCTAATACTTTCAGAGACGATCACGACGACATATCACACAAAAACGTTCAAAAACAACTAAAGTCTAAAATAAACACGTGCACGATCAAAAGCACATGCACGAAGA
Source organism: Scilla litardierei (assembly GCA_030789695.1). Lineage (NCBI taxonomy): Eukaryota > Viridiplantae > Streptophyta > Magnoliopsida > Asparagales > Asparagaceae > Scilla > Scilla litardierei. Next base: position 80,170,884 of record CM061142.1, on the reverse strand, counting down.
AGGTACGATAGAAACAGGCCGTTACATCGAACGTGTCAGGTCGGCAAGAGTAAGGGAGGGAGCAGCAGAGGCTGAGGCTGAGGCTAAAGCTGAAGGGGTCGTCCGCTGAACGTGACGAAATGCCGCAAGAGATTTCTTGACGGCCGTCGCGTTCAGGGGAGGACCAAGAGGGCGCTCATCGTCACGAGGAAGTGTGACACGGAAGTGACGAAAGACAAGGGTCAACAAGCACGGATATGGGATATGCGCAGATTTCGTGGACTTCCGAATACACTCGAAAGAATCCATCTTGTCGAGTATAGTCCGGGCCCAGTTAATCTCGCTACCCATGAAGATGGCATAGATCAACTTTAGAAATGGCTTGGAGGGCAAAGAAGAGGAGCCGTACTTAGGAAGTAAGCACGACTTCAGGATGAGGTTCAGGACCCAGGCATTTGGCTTGAATGACTTGGAGGGTACGCCAATCATGGCGGGAGGTATCTCATGGAATATCTCAGAAAGGATGGTCTGATCGAGGAAAGATATATCATCAATATAAATGTCAGAGGGGAGGAGGCCAGATGAGGAGATACCCAAAATCTCTCCTAAGATTTCTGCCGTGAGGACTATCGGAGTCCCCAAGACAGTCGTCTTAATCGAGTGGGTCTCGTCGCACTGACCCCGGATCCTATTGGCGTAAAAAAGTTTCACTAGGCGAGGGTAGGGGTGAGGATTCACCTTAGGGTCATATCGAAGGTAATCGAGAAGACCCGAAGACGACAGAAGGTAAGCTAGCCCTATGAAGTCACTAAACTGGACGAAATGCTCCAGAAGCAGTGGGCAATGTTCGATACGGTTGTAAGCCGCAAGACACATAGGGTCGTCGCGACACAACGAAATATCGACACCGCCAACCGGCATCGGAGCCTTTCCCTTAGGCTTTCGAGTGGAAGTACGGGGGCGGGAGCTAGACTCAGGCTGCCTAGGAGGGGGTGTAGGCTCCCTATGGATCTCAGTCTCGGGTATATACTCGGTGTCGGAATCCAAAGCACCGGGTGGAGTGGGAGCTCGGAACGACACTGGCTTAGGCTTGGGCTAAGATTGGGATCGGGGCTTCGCTGTCGCGGTCCTCTTACGCTTAAGAGGAGGCGAAGACGAAGAGGGTTGGGTGGTTTTCGAACGGCGTTTCGGAGGGGTTCGCGTAGGTTACGGGGGGTCCGAGGGTGGCGAATCGACTGTCATAGGCAAAGGGCCAGAGGGAGTGATCGGAATTCGTGTTCTTGCCATAATCGAAGCAAGACATGACGCACAAGAGAACGAATCTAAGAAATCCTAAACAAACCCTAGAAACCCTAGAAACCCTAGAAACCCTAGCCGAAATCAAGTGAAACCCTAACCCTAAGCACAGGAAACTAACCCTAGAGCTAGGAGAGGGAGGAGAGTCACCTAGGAGGAGGTCGACGGCCGGAGAGATGGTCGGAGATAGGCCGAAATCGACGGAGGAGATGAACGGGTCGGGGGTTTATCGAGCTGGAGAAAAGAAAAACGACCGACTAGAAGAGATATTAGTCGGATGAATTGAGTTTAAGTCGGTCGGAAGACGAAAAGTCAATTCAGTCCCCGTCACAACTAGTCGGTCACGGTTCAAGCACTGACCGACTAGATCACGATCTAGTCGGTCACGGTTCAAGCACTGACCGACTAGTTGCAAACAGTGACAAAAGTCAAATTTACTGACAGAATTTAGTCGGTCTAAGCTCATCTACTGACCGACTAGATCACGATCTAGTCGGTCGGCCAATGAACTTGGACCGACTAAGAGAGTCCAAAAATTGAAAATTTTGAAATTTTGATTTCTCTCCTAATCGTACATCGACGAAACATCAAAATACTCGCATTAATCATTAAACTACCCCATTAAACATCGAAAATCTGAAATTTGACGATTACGCACAAATCGAGCGAAAATTCCGAAAATTCAACGAAAATCCAGAAAATTCCAATTAATCTAGCATGAGCAAATATAAAGAATTGAATAGCATGCAAGATTATTGAAAACATATGAATCCTAAATCTTGGATTCACCCATAATCCCCAATTCTCGACGTAACCGCACAAAGGAGTCCTCCTTTAGGGGTTTCGTGAAAATATCGGCGATTTGCTTCTGGGTTTCAACGTACACTAATATGATGTCCTTTTAAGCAACATGATCATCTAAGAAATGGTATCGGACATCTATGTGTTTCGAACGGGAGTGGTGTATCGGGTTCTTGGAGAGACAGATTGCACTTTGGTTGTCCACCATGATAGGGCAAGTATCACAGTTTATACCAAAGTCTTTAAGTGTGTGTCTCATCCAAAGAACTTGAGCACACGCGGCACCGCAGGCAATATATTCCGCCTCGGTGGTTGAAAGTGATACGGAATTCTGCTTCTTGGAAAACCAAGAGACAAGAGAATTTCCTATAAAATGGCAAGTGCCACTAGTACTTTTCCTGTCGGATTTGCATCCCGCATAATCTGCGTCACTGTATGAGATTAACTCATACGTGCTAGATTTTGGATAAAGTAATCCAAAATCAAGTGTGTAACTTAAATAACGGAAAATACGTTTTACCGCTACTAAGTGTGACTCCTTAGGTTGAGACTGATAACGAGCACATACACATACGGTAAACATAATATTGGGCCTACTTGCGGTAAGATATAGTAAACTACCTATCATACCTCGATATAGACGAATGTCTACATCTTTACCGCTCGTATCCTTATCAAGATGCGTAGTCGTGCTCATTGGAGTCTTTTTCCCGGAGGCATTCTCCATTCCAAATCGCTTAAGCAACTCCACCGTGTACTTCGTTTGGTGGATGAAGATTGCATCGTCCATTTTGCGAATTTGGAGACCTAAGAAATACTTGAGCTCACCCATGTGGCCATCTCAAATTGATCCTTCATCACATTAGAAAACTCTTGGCAAAGAGCAAAGTTAGTAGCACCGAAAATGATATCATCAACATAAATTTGAACTAAAATTATATCATTATTCGAATACTTAACAAATAATGTGGAATCAACTTCTCCCATTTTAAAACCTAAATCCAAAAGAAAATTCTTTAAACGGTCATACCAAGCTCGAGGAGCTTGTCTCAAACCGTAAAGTGCTTTCTTAAGTTTAAAAACATGATTCGGAAATTTTTCATTTATAAAACCCGGAGGTTGAGAAACATAAACTTCCTCAACAACATCTCCGTTTAAAAACGCACTTTTAACATCCATTTGAAATAATTTAAAATCCTCATGGCATGCAAAAGACAATAATAATCTAATTGATTCTAATCTAGCTACCGGAGCAAAGGATTCTTCGAAATCAATACCTTCCTCTTGCCGACAGCCTTGAGCTACTAACCGCGCTTTGTTCCGGACGACGACTTGGTTTTCGTCGGTCTTGTTCTTGAAGATCCACTTTGTCCCTATGACGGTGTGGTTCTTCGATGGCAATGGAACAAGCTCCCAAACCTCATTCCTCTCGAATTGAATAAGTTCCTCTTCCATGGCAAGGATCCAAGCGCTATCTTCGCATGCTTCATTAAAATTCTTTGGCTCTATCGAGGAGGCAAAGGCACAATGAGCGAAGTGGTTGACTTGAGATCTCGTCTTAACGCTATCATGGATATTGCCAATGACTTGCTTATGAGGATGGTCACGAACGGTATGAAGCCGTTTGGGAATACTTTGATCACTAGGAACATTCTCAACAACTTCATTAGTTGGGTTAGTCTCAATAGAATCAATAGAATTATTAGAATTAGAATTACCAATTGAATCACATAAGACATCCATAGAGTCATCATCATTAGTAATTCTAGTTGGAACAAATCCTTCATTAAATGAAACTTGAAGCGATTCCTCGATCGTTGAGGTTCGTTTGTTGTATATCCGGTAGGCTTTACTACGCGATGAATATCCAACAAAAATCCCCTCATCGGATCTTGGATCGAATTTGTCCAAACTACCATACGTGTTCTTAATAAAACATTTTGAACCAAAAACACGAAAATGTTTAACTTGAGGCAACCTACCAAACAACAATTCATAACAAGTTTGTTTAGTGCCGGGCCTCAAAAGTATCCTATTAAACACATAGCAAGCGGTGTGTACCGCTTCCGCCCAAAATTGATGGCCAAGTTGGCTATCATCAAGCATCGTGCGAGCACACTCCACTAGCGTCTTATTCTTTCTCTCAACTACACCATTTTGAGGAGGTGCACGAGGGAATGAAAAGGTGTGTGTAATACCGACTTCATCACAAAATGTCTCAAAAGACTCATTCTCAAATTCCCCTCCATGATCACTACGAATAGTGACAATGGTGGTTCCAATGAGATTTTGTACTTTCTTAACAAAAATTGTGAAGTTTTCAAAAGCTTCATTTTTATTACATAATGAAAATACCCAAGTAAACCTAGAAAAGTCATCAACGATGACAAGTCCATATCTAGCATTACCTAATGAAGCAACTCTAGTTGGCCCAAATAAATCTAGATGTAATAGCTCTAGAGGCCGCTTAGAAGAAATGCTTTTCTTAGGTTTAAATGAAGATTTTGGAAGCTTGCCTCGTTGACACGAGTCACAAAAGCTTTTCTTTTGAAAGACAAGATTAGGGAAGCCTCTAATAGAGTTTAACTTGGAAAGCTTAAAAAGTGTTCCAAAGTTCACATGACCAAAACGCCGATGCCATAAGTGTTGTTCATGTTGGCAATGAGACATTGTTCATGTGATCTTGGAAGATCTAGGATGTATATATCCTTATGGCGTGTGCCGGAAAACAATAATTCATTATTATCTTTTCTTAAAATATGGCACATTCCTTTCGCAAAGTTAACTTTGTAACCTTTGTCACAAAGTTGACTTATTGAAATGAGATTGTGGTTTAATCCTTTAACAAGGTAAACATCACATATTAGGGGTTTAGAAGGATTACCCACTTTTCCAACACCTATGATGGTTCCGCTCTCGTTGCCTCCAAAGACTACCCGGTTTCCATTTGCAATGGGAACCACTTCGGAGAGCAATTGAGCGTCACCCGTCATGTGTTTTGAACACCCGCTATCGAGTATCCAATTCCCCTTGGAGCTAAATTTAACGTTGTTGCTCCGTTTCTTTCTCTTGAGTACCTATAGATATGAAATATCGTATCATGGTACCCAAGGTCATTAGGTCCAAAAGATTAGACCTTTAGAAGCCAAGTCCAATTAGACTTAGACTTCCCCACATAATTACTACTATGCACAACATTCGAAAAATAAGCATTCATATAAACTTGTTTTTCATCCATGCTTGTGTCCTTTGGGCTCCAAATTATGAAGATTTTGGGAGCCCTCATCCTATTGGGTGCATGCATGCGTTGTTGATTTCTACGTGATGCATGTCGTGGATAGGCATAAGGAACATGATGAAATGGTGCATGTGGATAATTATTCATACGATGATGTGGGTGAACATATGCATGTGTGGGAGCATGTGTCTGAGGGTGTCTCACATGGTGGGCACGTGCCCGTGGATGTGTAGCATAGAAATCATCATATGTGTGAGCCGGTGGAGTAGGACGTGTGTTCCTACGTGGCATAGTATTTGTGTACATGTAGGCATGACCCTTCTTTGGAGGTCCACCCAAAGTGGGTTTCTTTCCGAAAAGAGGGTGTGAACGAGGTGGAAGCACCATTGGTAGATGAACTACCAATAGAGTGTTTGCTACCACTCGTCGAAGCATCGGAAGTTGGCCTAACAAAGGTAGTGGCCGACTTGGGTGAATTTCCCAACTTATACCCCAAACCAATGTGGTGCTTGGCCGGAAGTAAGTCATTTAGGATATTATCCAAATGGCCCTTACCCTTATTGAATTCATTGATTCGGCCCAATGTGCACTCATATTTCTCGGTGAGAGAACGTATAGAAGCATCCAAAGTGGATACTTGCGATGTGAGCACATAAACACGAGATTTGAGATTTTCATTCTCATTACTCAAAGTCGAGTTTTGAGAAATCAAATCCACTATCTTGTGTCCCTCCGAATCTTCAATGCTAACATGTTCAAGTTGAGACTTGAGATTTACAATCTCATTCCTCAACTCTTCAACAACGGTGTCGTTGTTGGTGATGATAGTTTTAGGCGAGGTTTGGATGCTAGCTAAATCATCTTTTAATTTAGTATATCTATTTACTAATTTAGAGTATTTAGACCATAATTGCTCATTAGCATTTCTAAGGTCATCCATGGTTACCTCATCGCCTTCGTTGTCGCTATCATCGGAGGAGGAAGATCCTTGATCATGCTCCTCTCTCGCCATGAAGCACATGTGTGCTTGCTCCACTTGCTCATCGTCCGACTCTCCGCTTGAGAAATCCTCGGAGTCGGTGAATGTTGCTCCGACAAGTCCCTTTTTGTACCCCTTTTTGTACTTCTTGGACTTGTCGAATTTCGGCGCCTTCCACTTCTCCTTTTGCTTGTTTAGAGGACACTCCGCTTTCATGTGTCCTGGCTTGTTGCATTTAAAACACAAAGGAGAGGGGGCGTCAGAAGAACAAAATTTAGCTTTGTTCTTATAGTTACCTTTCCGGAAGAACCGGTTGAACTTCTTTGCCATGAGAGCCATGGACTCTAAGTCCAACTCGTCTTCCGAGTCTTCATCATCAGTTGATGTGGATGTGGATGGAGCGGCCTTGAAAGCAATAGCCTTCTTCTTTGGCTCATCTTGCTTTAGGTAGGACTTCATCTTGTCCTGCAACTTTAACTTGCTATCTTTGCGTACCTCGTATGACATTAAGGTACCCATTAGTTGAACAACGGTATAGGTTTTCATGTCATTACCTTCCTCGATGGCGAAGGTCAGTTTCTCCCAACTAGAAGGAAGTCCATCGATGATCTTCGAGACTTTCTCCTTTTGGGTGTAGGTTTTACCGAGAGCCTCCAACTCGTTTGTGATGTCGACGAAGCGAGCATAGTACTCCTTCATCTTCTCACCCTGTAGCATATGAAACAACTCGTAATCTCTATTAACTACAACGAGTTTAGAGTCTCTTACCCTACTTGTCCCTTCATGCAAGATGAGGAGGGAATTCCATATTTGATATGCACTCTTACATGTGCATATCTTGTTGAAGTCCTCGGGCTCCAAAGCACATTGCAAGGCATTCATTGCCTTGGCATTGCTTATCTCCGCGGTGATCTCCGCGGGAGTCCACTTCTCAAAATCTTCTTCGGCAGGCTCGACGTATTCCTTCATCGTGGCCCTCCATAGTGAAGCACTCCGGAGGAACGTTTCCATCCGGCATTTCCAGTACCCGTAGTTGGTACCGTTGAAGAATGGAGGCCTCGTCGAGGAATGTCCTTCCATCACCGAAGACGCTCCTTCACGGTTCCTGAAGGTGCTATAATCGGAAGGTGGACGAACGGTCTTGTTGTCATTGGTAGACATAGCTATAGACTTGGCTCTGATACCAAATGTAATGCCATGCTAAGCTACTGCACAAGTACTAGAGGGGGGGGTGAATAGTACTTTAAAATAATTAAGAGGCTAATTCCTAATTACCTTGCAAACTCTACCAATTAATGCGGAAATGCAGAATAGTAAATAATCGACAACAAATAAACAAGCGTAAACAAATGATATTACTGGGTTCGGATCCACCCAAGTCTCACTGACTTGTTCTCGGTGATGCTACGTCCCAAACACCCGGATCCCCTCCGGATACTCGAGTTAGAAACCCTAACTCAAGATTTCCACTATGAAATACTTGTGAAAAACTTTCACAAGTCAAATCATACACAAAGAAATTTGTGACTCCCACAACCCGGGATCACAACCACTCTCACAACCGAGAGTGAACCAATTACAATATGAAAGTAAATGAAACAAAACTTCTTAACGACAAAATACATATGCCTTGAGTAATACTTACGAATTAGGGCAAAGATGATTTTGAGGAAGAAGAAGTGGCACCAAACCCTAGCTCCAAGATGTAGATCAGCGATGGAGAGCTATGAGGTTGTTGGTGACCTAGGATCAAGCACTTGGCTTGGAAGGCTTCACACTCAATGAATCTATCTTTGGAAGTAAGAGTGGGAGAGATTCAAGAATGGAATGAATGAGCTTTGAATGAGAGTAAATGCTTTCTCTTTGATCTCTAAACTTCTCTTAATATCAACCTTTAGTGCAATGAATGCAGCTCATCAAGTATATATAGGTTAGAGGAGAGAGAGAGAGAGAAAAAAAAAACGTTTCAATTAAAGCTCCAACGGCTCTATTCTGAACCAAACTAGTCGGTCAAAGAACAACCACCGACCGACTAGTTCATCAACTAGTCGGTTGGTCAATTAACATGAACCGACTAAGTGATGAACAGAGAATAGATCAAGTTCAGACTGACTAGAACTAGTCGGTCAAAGAAGAGTTGCTGACCGACTAGTTTCACAACTAGTCGGTCGGTGACTCAACTGAGACCGACTAAGAGATAAAACAATAGTCTGAACACACAATAGATTTAGTCGGTCCAAGAGCAAAAGTTGACCGACTAGTTCATCAACTAGTCGGTTGCCAAATGAACTTAGACCGACTAACGAGAAACAGTAGCTCAGGTGAAAATTGGCATGTACAGTAGAAGCTCAACTAGTCGGTCAAAGAAGCATCACTGACCGACTAGTTCATAAACTAGTCGGTCGGTGAGTCAACGTAGACCGAATAACTGTAAACAGTAAAGCGATATGAATTGACTGACTGAAACTAGTCGGTCCAAGAAGGATTGCCGACCGACTAGATCACCATCTAGTCGGTTGGTTCTTCTTCTTGAACCAACTAACATGAACAAGAAGTCGCGAATCGAAGCGTAATGCTTCGGGAAAGTTTGTATGGACTTCTACTAAGATCCTAGAGCTAAGATATTAGCGTTATGAAGATTTAAACCGTAAGACCTACTCAAGGCTTAACATTCTACGAAAGAAGCTTAAAAGACTATAAATAAAACTTGACGATACCATCTTCAAAAGCTTCAATCGAATCTTCATGACTTCTAAAATGGTCCAAAAGCTTCAACGAATCTTTAGGCATACGATCACGTGCTTTGAGAAGTCTTGAGAAGTCACTTGGGATGTTCATATGAATTTGGCGACGATCTCCATAACTGCGCTCACAAATTGTTAGTTCATGATATATTTATGTTTGTTCATCATCCAAAACCAAATCCGGGGAGTCCAATATCCAACACTTCTGGTTGCATATCGTACACTCGAGCTAAGACTGTTGCACTAGCTGATTGATACAGGGCCCATGAGGCCATATTGATACGAACACTGATATGAACATTGGACTATGATAATACACGGGATACGGGGTAGTCTTGAGCTATGAAGTGTGCGGGAGTGACCGGGTCCACCCTTATTAGTTAAGCTGTACCATCACCCTGCAGGAATGGTAGGTAGATATTCCACGAGTTGCTCCGTGGGATGGGTGCACTTCTGGTTGCATATCGTACACTCGAGCCAAGGCTGATGCACTAGTTTGATTGATGTATTGTACTCATGGTTGTTTTTACATTACGGAAAACACTATTGGGCCCTCGGGCATTTACGGAGCACATTTACTGAGAACACTATTGGGCCTTCGGGCATTTACCGAGCACATTACGGAACACACTATTGGCCCTTCGGGCATTTACGGAGCACATTTACGGAGCACACTATTGGGCCTTTGCGGCATTTAAGACTGATGCACTAATTTGATTAATGTACACTAGTTAGTTGATACTATTTTTCAGTCACGACTACTACTATTCTACGGACTAAGTCAAGACTACTCGAACGTGATAGAACGGTTTAATAATGAGCGGTCTTGAATTACGACTGAATCAGTGTCTAGAAAGGAATGGGAAGGGGGTTGGTCAACCAAGGGACTTGTTCCTGCGGTCTTTGAAGTGACATGTACCTTCAAGCCCTGACTGACTGGCTGATTTGGAAGTTAAGTTAGACTTCTTATTATTAGGCCCGCCTACACTATTAGATAGCCAAACGACGCTCACCTCCCTAAGTGTTGCTACAACCACCTGGATATCTAACTATCGTCATCACATTGTCTATGGTCGAAATATTGTTGCTACCATATGCCATGTCACAGTTATCACTCTTATACTTACACAGTCACCTTTACATACAGTTACCAATACTTTACTTATTCTCTTACATACCTGTTTGCCCATACTTTACTTTTCGCACCTGCATGACCATCTTTTGTTTAATATAGTCTGTTCCATACTTTTGCACTACTTTGTTTCTATTGCTAGAATTGTTGTGACTTACCTACGGTTCCATCTCTGTGGCATCGCAGACGACGTACATATGGATGCAGATGCTCTAGAGTTAATAGCGCCAGAATTTGACCATGAGTCTGCAGCTTTCAGAGTTATTTCCAGTTGTATTTACTTTCCTTCATGTACGATTGTTGGACCATTTTTATACAATATGGATGTAATAATTGGACACTATTTGGGTATTTTTGTACATCTCTGCATCGTGGCTATTTTGTTTTCACTGGTTAACTGCAGGACCTGCGCAAATATCCAAAAGTAACGGGCCCGGGAATCGGGTCGTTACACTTATTACGACTCATGTACCATGGTAGCTATAACATTCATATAATGAATTGGTTAGTTGCTTATTGATGTTCATATCTTTTTCATGCCATGAATAAGATTAATGATTTAGGATCTTTATGCATATTTGTTCATTGTATCACCACACATCTCATACTTTTCTTATAGTTTGTATGATTATCTTTATGAGACGTATTGATATGATTTGGGGTGATCAATGTATGTTACTTGTCATTTTAATTACTTCATGACTGATGTTTAGCTATAATTTTATTCAAGAGATCTTTCATGTCTATAGCTAAATCTCTCATGTATGATATTTTCACAAGTAACATAACACTAATGCATATTGGTTAGTGATCTTCATGCTATATTTTTCGCATTGATTATCTCTCATCTCAAGCTCATTTTTATGATATGTTAGAGATAATTTTTGCTATACAAGATCATATAAGCTTTATATTTTGTTTGATGATATGTACATACTGTCATAGATATTCTTCCATGAATATATCTTGATGCACTATGACTTCTTTGATGCTACCTCCGATTATATTGTGCTTACGCAAGCTTTTTATTATATTCGCACAATTGGTATGCATGCATGTGATGTTCATGATAACTTTATTCGTTTATGTCCTACCTTATGACTTTGAACGTAGACTATCTTCATGCCTTTGCTCAAAAGATGTTTTGTCACATTATGCTTCATGCTGAATCCTTTGTGATAATTGAGCTAGGATGAGATTTTGTCTTTATTTGTTCACTTGGTTTTCCTTCTCAAGTGATGTAATGATCTAGACATTATTTGCCTGATTTGCATATTTTGTTAGACTACAATTGATATCATCTTTACAATTGGTAGACTATTTATATTAGATATCATCTTTACATGCTCTTGATTGATGCTAGTTTTGAGCTTATGATATAGTACTTATCTTCGTTATGCTCATGACATTCCATGTTTATCTTTGACTCATTATGTGAGTATCTATTCTGGAATGCATGCTAGTACTTTGGTTCTTTTGAACATTGTTTCAATTAGTATCCTAGTGTGCTAGAATTGTGTATGCCATACGTTTTATGAAGTTACTATCTCTATTTGGCATATCCCTTTTGCATGATATAGATATTTGTGTATGTCCACATCGCACACTTCACTTAGATTTGGTATGCCTACAATTGGTATCTCATGCCATTATACTTAATTTATGTTATTATTTCATAACATAACTTTGTACTCATGATTAAACATTTCCATAGTCATGTTTGGCATTCCATGCTTATCATTGCATTTTTATGTTTGACTTAGATCTCGGTTTATAAATGATATTTCCACAATTGGTATCTGATATTTTCTTCATCACTCGACGATTATGTTGATTTGATAGCTTTGTTTGTATGAAAACATAGAATTGTTTTCCATGCGCTCAATTTGCTAAAATTGTTGATCTATGTCATTTGTGATGATTTTGATTCCACCATTATGTATCTAATCATGTCCATATGATATGTCATGCTCATTGCTCAAAGACAATCTATCACATTATGCTTAATATTATAAATTTGTGTGATAATTGAGTTCGTTTGTGTACTTGACACTATTTGATCACTTGTTTTTTTCTTTTCACAAGTGATATCATGATTTTTGCATTGTTACTTTTCTAACACTGCTCACACTACTCTTTACAATTAGTATCTATTGTAATCTTGTATCACATATGCTTATTGCTTATCTTCTTGTGATAATTGAGGGTAGTTGAGTTGTTGTTGGATATGTGATCTTACATTTGATATCTTTATTTTGATATCTAGTTTTCAATTGGTAACTTTACATTAGAGAACTTTACAATTGGTAACTTTACAATTGATATACCTTTATGTTTTCCACTCTATCGTTGCATTTGTTGTTTCTGTACCCCCATATCTTTTTGTTAATGACAAAGGGGGGGAGAAATAAACAAGATGTGCTTATTAATTGTTGAGTGTTAAACAATAACCTGAATCACATAGAGTTTATGTATGATCGTTCATGTATATGATTCAGGGGGAGCATTGGTGATTACCTTGGTTTATATTGATTACATTATATGTATGTTGGTAATCATGCTCATGTTTATGATGTGTATCACCTTTATGATTTGTATTGTGTACGCATATTATTTCTAACCTCATGTGATACACACACTATTAACTGCTGAATGATGCTATTGATTATTGATATTAACTTGATTAGCATCATTGCAGGGGGAGTAAGTATCTTTAATGCACAATTATTTGTTTTGTTTATATTTGGTTTGTCATCATCAAAAAGGGGGAGAATGTTGAGTATTGGACTCTCCACCTTGATTTTGATGATGATCAAACACAAATCATTATGACTAACTCATGTGTTTGCAGTTAGCTAAAAAGTCACCAATTAGATTCAAGAAGATCAAAAGTGACTTCAAGTGTTGATTCAAGCGGAGGACTTGGTAGATCAATAAAGGTGAAGCATTGGCTTGAAGAACTCAAAGGCTATCTCAAAGCTCAAGCCAATGGCATCAATAAATGAATGAAGATTCAATCCAAAGAGAAGATAGGAATGGTTGAGTCAAAAGCTTCGAAGACTATGACGTTGGAGATATTCAAGTCATTCAACTAAAAGACTCAAGACCATGAAGAATTATGGAGATCGTCGCCAAAGTACTTTGCTCATCTCAAGCGACGTCCCAAGACTTCCTCAGAACGCGTGATCGTGTGCCTGAAGCTTCGTTGAAGCTCAAGGAGCATTATTGAAGTCGAGGGATTCAGAATCTTCATGTTGAAGCTTTGAAGACGGTTTGTCGTGTTTACTTTTATGTCTTCTAGCTTCGGTTTAGTAGAATGTTAAGCCTTGAGTAGTACTTGCCTAGATATCTTTATATCTATCATATCGTATCTCTAGGATTGCCTTAGAACCCATTAAAATGTTTCCCGAAGCTCATCGCTTCTTTTCTCGGCTTCATTTGCATCTTAGTTGGTTCAAGTAGAAGAACCAACCGACTAGATGACGATCTAGTCGGTTGGAAATTCTTCTTGAACCGACTAGACATCCTAGTTAAATTCAGCTCATTCACTGTTGATCAATTAGTCGGTCCAAGAAGGTTCACCGACTGACTAGATGACGATCTAGTCGGTTGGAGATCCTTCGTAGACCGACTAGTTATCCTAATCATTTCAATGCTATTAGTTGACCTCTTAGTCGGTCCAAGAAGGCTCACCGACCGACTAGTTGTCTAACTAGTCGGTTGGGAATCCTTCTCAGACCGACTAGTTCTCCTAGTGAAATTCGACTTCTTTACTGTTGACTGCTTAGTCGGTCCAAGAAGGTTCACCGACCGACTAGTTGTCAAACAAGTCGGTTGATGTTCCTTCTTAGACCGACTAGTTCTTCTTCTTCAGCATTTCACTGTCAACCTTCTAGTCGATCCAAGAAGGTTCACCGACCGACTAGTTGCAAAACTAATCGGTCAGTGATCTTTCTTAGACCGATTAACTGCTTCAGAAATAGAGCTGTTGGGGCATTTAATGCCACGATTTTTGTGACCGTTTTCTCTCTTCTCTATATAAGTTCGAGTGCTTCAAACCTATAATCCAAGGCTGAAATTAGAGACATTTTCATACCTAAGAGAAGAGCCATTCATTCTCATTTCTAAGCTCTCTCATCTTACAAGAATCTCTCCCTCACTCTTTGAGCCTAATTCCTCAAGAGAGATTCTCATTCCTTGTGAGCTTCTCAAGCTAAGAGCTTGAATCCAAGTCACCAACTTCTCCCTAGCCATCTATTGCTGCTCATCTTGGTGGAGCTAGGGTTTGGTGATCTCATCTTCCTCAAAATCCATTCTTGCCCTATTTTGGTAAGTATTTCTCAAGGCATAGGATTTTGTGGTAATAAGTTTTATATTTCAATTTCTATACATATAAATTGTTGTATACTCACGGTGGTGAGAGGATTGGCTTGATCCCAAGTTGTGGGAGTCAAGATTTCGTTTTACTCTCGGTTTGTGAGAGTGTGCTTAGTCCCAAGTTATGGGACTAAGGTTTTTGCGTGTTCCCGGGTTGTGGGATACATGGACATCGATTGTAGGTCGATTGCACTTATGGGGTTTTCGCAAGTGGGCTAAATAAAATCTCTAGCGGTTTGCTAGAGTATCCGGAGGTGATCCGGGTGTTGCTGGATTAGGGCACCGGTAACAAGTCGGGGAGACTTGGGTGGCACCGAACCAGGGTAGATTGCATGTTAGCATTGCATTGTTCCTTGTGATTGTTGTTCACTTCTTTCATTCCGCATTTGTTGGTTAATTAGGGTTTTATTTGGCGTAAATTCCTTATAATTCTATAAAACACTATTCACCCCCCTCTAGTGTTTGTTCCTCATAGCACAGGGTCACTACAATTCCCCTCCTACAACTCAAGTTAGGACGGATGCCTCCCACTGGCCCGATTGCAATGACACTAGACTGGTCCAACCTCTTATTGCTAGAGTCAGTTGGCAAGCAGGCCGAACTAATCTTGAAATTCTCTCCAGATGCCCAAGGCACATAGACAAGTGCATCGGACTCATCCTCACTCAAGAGACAAAGGGGACAATATATACCCGACAACTTGCGGTTGGCTAGCGGTGTCTGACAGTACGTTGTGGTTTTCAAAAATTAGCCTCATGAGTAAGGACTCAAGGTCCGTACATCAGATGCATGAAGCAATAAATGAAAAGTACAAAAATTAAGGTCATTAAGGTGTGAAAGATTGTATTTAGTTGGTTTTAAAAATTTTGAAAACGACCTTTCATTCTACAAAGCTCTATTACAATAGTTCGGCCACCATACGAGGCGGTGCTCTTTTACAAAGGTCGTGCCTTTTAGCTCCTTCCTCAATGGCTGAGCCTTACAACAGGGACATCGTGTCCAAGACACAAGGTAAACTAAGGACGAGTTCCCAGAAGGCGGTGTGCAGGGAAGCCTACCATCCTACAGAGTTCGATCCCAATCAGACGCTCCACATAGTGGAGATCAAGGTCTGTGGCATGACGTCTCAGTTGACGATCTTTAGCTGATCTACCATTCCCCGGGGTCCGACAAAGTTGTCATGTGTAGACCTCAGCCACCAACCGACTGTCTCCTAGGCCCTACATCAGCACCCACTGCTCGACGATATCAAACCAGCAGCCACGTGGACACCCCTTTGCAAGAGAAAGTGAAGACTGCAACAGCCATGTTCCCGACCCGATTAAATAACTAAGGTGATTAAGTACACCAAAGCTACACGATCACCATCAGCTCGAGTAGGGCCGGTCGTTAAGATCTCTTGCACGCACTACAGCTCAGACGCCAGTAGCCAGTATAATAGCAACATAGAGTATAGAACATGCGTGCTTATGTTCCTCCTCCCATTCAACCCCGGCAGCAGCGAATGGTATGAGGCAATAGGACTCCATGATCACCATCAGCTTCGATGGAGACAAGTATACAAGGCAGCCATTTATGATTCCAGTCGGAGAGTAACACCAACAAAGGGCGTCCAATCCCCATGATCACCGTCAGCTCGAACAAACACTACAAGGAAAGATAGTGGTATTTGCGGTTTGAAAATGGGTTTGTGGCGGGTCGGAACCGCCACAACCGCTGTTTCAAGCAGTCTTCCCAGCCGCTGCTAAATAGGGGGTGAGTAATATGGTTTGTAGCGGTTCCGACCCGCCACAAAGAAACCGCCAGAAATACAAGCTAGACACGGTTTCGAACCGCCACAAACTATATTTTTAGCGTCAAATTTAATTAAGATAAAATAATTTATGGCGGTTCTTAACCGCCGAAATGGACTGGTTAGTAGCGGTTCCAAACCGCCACCAACAGATTAATTTTTTTAAAAAAATTATCATGCACAATGGTTCTAGCGGTTCCAAACCGCCAATACGCAACTTTTTGTGGCGGTTCTAAACCGCACATAACAGAATAAAGTTTTTAAAAAAACTACCGAGAGAAAATCTTTTGCAACGGTTCACAACCGCTACAAATGGGTTATAACAGTAGTTTATCACGGTTCTTAACCATCAAAAACTTAAAAATTGTGACGGTTCTGAACCGCACAAAACGTATCATTTATTTTAAAAAATACACATATACGTGATTATAGCGGTTGTTAAACGCTACTAAAGTAATTAATTTTAAAAATTAATCCAATTTGTGGCGGTTCGAAACTGCCACAAACAAAATTAATTTATAAAAAAATAAATAAATCAAAACAGGAATTTATACAAAACGAAATTCACCATACAATAATAATTCATATAAAACGAAAGTCTTTAAAACAAAATACACCATACAAAACGAAAGTCTTTAAAACAAAATACACCACATGATACTTTTTAATACAAAAAACATATCCCCTACATCATCAAAATAAACTAAGAACCAGATGACGGATGACCGGATGACGGAGGGAACAGGTTTCGGTATTGCGGATCTTCATGTAATTGCTGCAACTGATCTTGAGTATAGTGTTGTGTCATGAAAAAGCTCAAAAGAGACGTACACTGAGCAAGCTGTGATGTACACTGATCAAGCCGAGTCCTATACTGCTCAAGCTCTTGTTTCTGACTATCGAACTCCTGTTTCTGCCTATCGAACTCCTCCCGCGTCACTAGATTTGAATGACTTGATGAAGCGTCAGACGCAAAGGAAGGAGACGGAACAAATCTTCTATTTATCCCGAAGATCCGCGATTGAGAGCCACTAGAACCAAAACCAAGCCCCCGGCCTGGGTGATCTTCGCCGAGAACACGAGCGACGGCATCATTTCTTCCGTGACTTTCAACTCCGTCCTGTTGTGACAGCACTCGAATGCTCTCCTGTACAATAAAATAAAAAATGAGACATGAGATTATATAACTTAGAATGTTGTGACTAAACAAACTGAGACTATGCATATATAATCCTCTATTCATATATTACAAACTGAGACATGAGATTCAACAATGTTAACAATATCACTTCATTCTTTTCCCAAGAAAATATATTAGAACCTTAGACCTACCATCAGCTTAAGACATAACAGAACTTGGAAGGCCGAATTCAAACAAATGGGCATTTCAACAAACAACTTTTTAGCACAAATTTCTCATGGAAGAACCAGCTCATTGTAAGATGGTTATAAAACAGGTATAAGACAGTCACAAAAACAAGCAGGAATTTGTTCTCATGCTAGGAAGATATCTGTAGTCTTCATGCTTCTACTTTGCACAACCCCAAATAAAAGGCACAGATTCTTTATGGTTCTTATAGTAGCTCGACGACAATGGTAGCTTTGCTGATGAGAGGATTTTGATGAAATTAAAAAAATTCCTTTGTTGGGTGGCAGCCACTGTCTTCTGCAAAGGGATGCAACAAATATTGCAGCAATATGATAATATGTACGCATGCATGCATGCGCATATTTATCATATTTTTTCTTCACGGATGCTGCTAACTAAAGCAGAAATCAGAATAGAAAGTAATGGATGTAATCATGTAAGAGTTGACAAGGTGGACGCAGTACACGATATAAGTGTGGTTGAAGTGTTAGCAATGCATATGCATTACAATAACTCATACTTGTTCCCAGAAAATCACAATG